>CVKZ01000004.1:178134-202270 GCA_001457955.1 Heterobasidion annosum
GTTGCTCGAACGCAATACCCGACGTCAGATGTCAGTGGCGGAGGCCCAACGCCACATATCTCAATCCTCATTTCGAGTGCTTCAACCTCATAAATCATGATGTCGTGTACGACCACTCCTGCTCGACCAGGCTGGACTAAGGACAAGCGCAGGCGATACCTGTGCCACATAAAGTAGTTTCTACTCCGCTAGGCGCTTTCGGTGACTCAGATGCGCACCGGGTAGCATGCCGAGTGCTCACGAGCCAACGAGGGCAAAATCTCAAGGCCTCGCTCGCCAAAGCGACAAGGGTGAAGATAGAATGCAAATACAACACTCACTCAATCTGCATTAGGATAGCCCGCGCGGACTGGGAAGATGGCTTCGTGTCCCAGAGGAAAGGAGGCGCGAGACCTATTTTGTTTGTCCAAATCCAAGCCCGAATTTGCGTTCGGCTGCATTCAAGATTGAGTCGAAGATACGAGCCGCGCTCGGCGAGCGTTGCGAGATTGAGAGTTCGGACCAGGTACAATAGGTCTATGAGTGTACATGGGCGTATAGGCACGAGGTTATTGAATTGCACAGCAGGCTGAGAAGCGTGGGCGAAGGGCAAAGGATAAAGGGTCAACCGAATCGTGCCGGATCAGGTGAACGAGCAGCATTGCAAAGACGGAAAATACATCATCAGTTGTGGGGTCGTAATCAGAGCCAGTGGAGCAAGTGCGGAGAGTGTGCGGAGGGAGACTTCTCGGCGGATCATGCACGTTGCACAGTAAAGGAAAGAGACCGCCCAGGTTTAAGCTGACGAAAGCGAAGCCTTGCGTGCGGTTCAATGCGGCGCATTTGGCCGGTGAATCTGTGCGAGGATATAAGAGTTGAGCTTAAAACGAAATAAATGGAAAGAAAGAGAAAATATTGAGATATAAACAATAAAGATTTCACGATGAGGGGGTGCGAGACCTGCTATTGCAATCTGATAGAGAAGCACGCCATCGTAGCAATGATCGATCTGAGAACGAACGCCAGCACAGCTAGCAGCGGGACGGCTTCTGGGCGCAGGGCGCGCTGGCGTGTGGATTGACTACCGAACTTTACGAAGCGGGGCGGGACAGCGCACAAATGACACATAGTCGGGCGATGTCACGGTCGTGGCCACCATGATGAATACGTAGTGGATATATGTGCGATCGTCGGAGGCCTTGCCAAACGGGGGCCGCTGCGAGAGGTTGAGGAGGTGGGTGTTCGAAAACGTGATATGCCGTCGTCCTACGCATCTTATCCTCAATGGAGATAAAACAGAAGTACATACCTATTGCTTCTGAGATGTACCCACACAAAGTCCACCTCCAGCGACAGGTGAAACGGACTGCGGCAATGACATATGTGCAAAGACATGGCTTTGGCGCACAGAGCAGTGCGCAGAAATAGAAACCGCCCAGGAGAGGCCACAGAACACAGGGGACGCAGACAGCTGACGATACGTTCAGCGTGCCCTTTGGGTTTTCCAAGAATAGAAAAGACAGACACCCGATGTTTGCGAGGCGAATCACCATGTAGGTCGAGAAGAGGATTGCTATTATGATATTGATACGTGCGTATAAACTATCCATCGTCTTCATGGTTGAAACCTGGATGCCGGCTGAAGGAGAATGAGTACGATTGGGCGCACGCAGTGCTGCTGAATGCGAAACTGGGAACAAAACAGCAGTCCTTTGTTGAAGTCAGCACTGGAGACTAAGCGCGCTGTGCCGTTCATTCAGCGCTGTCAGCTCCCACGCTATTTGTATCGAATCCTCTCTTCGGTCAGACTATCTTGTCGTCACCACAGCCCTCCGGGCACCATTTTGCACCCACTGAGGTGACACATGAGTCGTTGGGCAAGGGATGTTATCAATGGATGTAATACTCAATTCACCGCTGGAGGCCGGGGGCGCTTACAAAACTTGTATGGAACGGTTGACCCAGGAATTGTATGTGTTTCTATCAATTTCTTTTTTTCTTTCCTCGGCATTATTTTCAGCAATGACGCAGCTATCATCGGTATCACTCTTGCTTCACTGGCGCTCCCATACTAGACGAGGTTACGCGATCAATTTGGATGACCTAGGCATTTCGACGGATTCGGATCTGCGTTGTTGAAAGTCTAAGGTCTTAGACCTGGTCGAAGTATTCGTTTCCCATTGACATTACACCTCTCGACAGTGTAGACTGATGCCCCCTTGACCACGTTCACCGCTTTCCATAGTTTTCCTGTAGCTTCTGCAGCTTGTCCTCGTGCGTCTGTGGCTATCTGTGGCTCTTCAGTTATGGAAGTGACACCCTGCCATCTTGGCCCTTGGGCTCGCCGCAGCGCCCACATGGACTTACGGTTTCATTGGTTGTATGTGTCGAGAGACATGAGTAGCCACTGTGCTGCGGTTTTTTTTAATGCATCGCATAGGGACAATATACTCACTGGGGCTCACATCTCACGATGTATGCAAGTACCACTACCTATAGACAGTGTGCGTTTTATCATCTCACGGTCATTCTAGCTCGAATTCCTTTTGGTTCTTGTCTCTTCGACCGAGCTTGGTTGTGACGCACCCTGATACGATAATAGACCTCTGCTGCCCTCTGTGGGTGGCATGTCGTGCTCTCGTCTATCTGGTTCATTTATCATAGACCGTCTTCAAGCATCCATGTTTACATCCCTTCTAGCCAGCATCCAACGGCCAAAGGATGTCCTATCATTTCACCCACGTGTCTGTGCTCCTCTTGTTCCAGCGGGCTCTTGATGTCTAGCTTTGACGCAGATCGCGCGCTCCTGCTGACGCCCTGCTCACAATTCTATGTGCTGCCGAGTGAGCTGACTCGTCATCAGCTAGCCTTCCCATTCGTGCCGATGACACACTCCTTCTCACTTGACAGCGACTGAGTTATGCACGCACGGGCGACGACACACCGACGAGCGATGGATATGGGGCTGCGCAGGGCACGTCGCGCTTGGGACTCAGTTAGATAGGGGCCCTTGATCGGGAACGGGCATCCGCCATCCGAGCTTAGGCTCTCCTCATACGCAGACTGGTTTGAAGGCTTGCTTCCTTTACGTTCGCATCTTCAACGGCGTCCGCAGCAGCGATGTAGTATGAGGAGTGCGCCCGGATTTGAGCGCAGACAACTGTATCAGCAGTTCGGGCGCGTGTCGGTGTCGGTGCACAGTCGTGATTCTCCCCGCGCGGAAGATGCAGGGAAGCGGGTGAGACTTTCGGGACAGTTGGACAGCGAGGAAGAGCTTGGGGGAAATGGCGATGGAGAACGGTGCTCAGCTCCCTGCTCTTCCCGTCGGCCCTTTCTCGCTCTCACTCTCGTTCTCGTTATTTTGTCTTCCCTTCTACTTATAGGTGGCATCGTGGGAGTTGTGCACCCGCATCTCGGAAAGATCTGTCCGTCTCGTGTAGAGCTAGTGGAGCTACTGAACGAACACGTTCACAACCGGAATATGCAGGCGAAGACTCGGCTGGGACTCGATCCACGGATCGCAACCCCGAAGAGTCGAAGTACCTTGCGGTTACACATCTCTATGGGTGTGGACGGTTGTCGCGCAAGAGCCTTGAAGAGCACCTTCGTGGACAAATAGAGACGCCCCGGCCTCTGTCGGGACGTTTCTTGCGCCTGCAAGCTTGTTGCAGTGCGCCCTGTACCGACTTTGTCGACCGACAGGCACGGGGTAAGTCGGTTGTATTCATCCGATGTTGATTCCGCACCATGAGTTCCAACGTCGTCTCGCTCTTCTAGGTTCAAGTTCAAGGCCCAGAAGCGGCTCAGAGCAGTCGAGCCCTTTCCTATTCATGTTCATATCCGACCTTCGGAAGCCTAAGGGCACTGTCAGTCTCCTTTGGAACGAATGTCTGAGAGAATGAATCCATGCTAGCAAGCAATGCGCTATCGTCAGAAATTAAGTAGTAACGGAAGGTAGCTTCATGCATGTTGGAGTTAATGGCTTTAGTGATTAGAGCTTAAAAGGCCGGGGAGACAGATCGTAGGCTCTTGGATGTCGTATTTCCGAGCGTAGACGACGGTATAGGTATTAGAAAGGAGTAAGCACACGAAGGAGGCCATCCAATGACCTACTTTGTATTCAACGTCGATCGATCGCCTTCCTCATTTCCGACGAGGAACCGTTCATTTCAACGACTGGGCATGGTAATGCAACCGGAATTGGGTTAAATTGAAACTAACAGCACACTAACATTCGACAAGATGAAACCCATGTAGAGTAAGAAGTGTGATGGACAATAAAACGCGGAGACACAAACGAACAGATAGGTGTCGAGAAATAGCAATGCAATGTACATGGAAACAATGCAAAAGCGGCAGCGGAGTCAGCGAAGAGCAACAATGACTATGAATATGAATATGATTTGACAAGCAGTAGATGTATACAACAAAATAACGACGAGCAACTCCGATGGACTATACGCAGAGAAATGTGAAAATGAGACAGAACAGGATAGGAGACATCAAAGTCCAATACAATAGCGAACAAACCACCAAAAGAAGACACATGCAACAAATGCAAACTGAAATATATCAGGACTTACTATTTCGCGATAACGAGACATGACGATGCAGGATGATAGACGTGGACGAGACTGGGTAGCCGCACAGCGCACGCTTGGACATCGATAGCAGACCCGATGCACAATGCAGACGGCGTTGAGGCGGATATTGAAAAACGAGTCTACGCATCCTCTTGCACGGCAGTGGTTGTTCGGCGCTGGCCACGGCGCGACGTTAGCGGATAATTGCAGATGAGCTGGCGCCGCGCGCACTGGCTAGAAAGCGGGGGACGGTCAACGCGCGGTCAATGACAAATCAACCAATACGAAAGAACGGAGGGAAGGGAGCCGACGAAATCTCGAGACTGGCACTGAGGAAGGAGCGTGATGACAGAAGGTAAACAAAACCCGCTCGATCGATGTCCCTGAGGGCCTCACGGTGCCCACTTTGCCTGCAGCAGGGCGCGGACTATGATGGGTGTTGGCTCGATCTCTCCGATAAGAGCTCGGCCTTGTCCTCGCTTCAAGACGAAGACGAGGCAGGACGAGGTGGGACCTCGAAACGGGATCGGATGCTCCGCGATCCGCTATCTAGAAACCCACGATCTGCGCTATCCCATCGTGGACCGTGTGGGTAAGAGAGGAGCAAGAGGGCCTGTGGAGGATGCAAGAGGGCGGTGATCACGCCTGCCTGAGCACGCGAGTGCATCCTTTCACCTGCTTATACCACTCGTATACCCACCGGTCGGGCCAACAACCCCTCCATCTGGGTACGGCACGAGGACAGCCATCGACGGACGGGTGGAACTCGGTGGGATTGGGGCTCAAGGATTCGGAACGGCCGGGTTAGTCGGGCCCGTGGATGCTTTAAAGCCTCCCGGATCTGCCTTCCTTGCCCGTCCCCTACCATCCCCCCCAGGGCCTCCACCTATAGCACCCCCGTAGTCCACCCGGTAACGGTCCCAGCCACATAATGCGACATCCATCCATAAATCCATCCAGTGTACGACAATCCACGACATGGGGATATATGTACTCACTTGCATGTCCGATCTGCACTCCCTGGCGGCGGCGGTCCACACGCGATCTTGCGTCCACGGCAAAAGAAACACGCCAGGAAAGGCTGCTTCTTCTTCGTGTCTTGCGTCTGTGCTCCCGATCCTGACCCCGACGCCTGCGACTCCTCGTCCTCGTCGTGCATCGCCGCATGAGACCCTGCGCACGCCTGGAACTGCCGCATGACAGCAGCCTTCGCTGCGCTCTTCTTGCGCTGCCTCTCGCGCTCGCGATCGCGGTGCGAGCTCTCTGCCTCACTCGGCTTCGTGTATGCCTTGCCTTTGCCTTTACTGACAGCTTTGCCCTTGCTAGCAGCCCTCGCTCGGCCCTTGCCCTTACCCGGCATCACGTACTCGTCGTCGTCGTCGTCATCGTCCGATGCTTCGTCGATTTTGATGCGGCTGCCGCTGGCGAGCGCGAAGGGCTGGATTACAGCGAATTTCGAGATAAAATCGGTGCTCGTCGCGTGGGTGTGTGAGCCCGTCGACGCCGACGTGGATGTCGACGCAAAGGGTGCACTCATGGCGATGGGGGAAACTGTGGTCAGTGCGGACATCATGGCGGAGGCGGTCTCTGCGTCGTCATCTGCGTCGTCATCTTCGTGCTTGATGTGGAACACGGCAGGGGTGGACTCGGTAGTATCCTCGCGCTTCATGCCGAATGCGGAAGGGCTCGTCGGTAGGTCGAGCGCGGGCGGCCCGGAGGCGCCGTGCCGGTCCATAGGCACCGAGCTTATAGCGGCGCCAGTCGTGGGAGCGCTCGGGTGGGATGTCGTGGCCGCTGCGTCCAGGTCCGCGATGTCTTTGGAGGCGGAGTTCATGGTGTACCGTGGCTGGTACGGCAGGTGGTCCATCCACGGCGACGCCGCGGTGACCACCTCCGGTACACGTGCCTGGGGATCCACCTCTCTCTCCCTGGGCGCCGGAGCCAGGACCTGCGCGGCTGCATGGACCACATCTGAGCTAGCGGGGGCTTGCAAATACATCGTGTAGGACGGTGCGCTACCCTCCTCGAATGTGGGGTGTGTATCGATATCCCCACCTACATGTGCAGGCTCGTCGTCGTACTGGTAGCCGTATGCATCATACCCGTATGACGATTCGCCGTCGTACACAGTGTCATGCTGTGTGTCGGATCCGATGAGGTTCGTGCGCCACCATTTAGAGAAAAGGGTTTGACTTACCTCGTGTTCGATCACCATGGAGTGATCTGCTTCTTCTACTGGCGCAGCGCTGATATAGGGGAATGTGAGGGCGGCGGCGAGCGAGGAGGACGAGGTGGAGGGGGTCGCGGAGGGAATGACGGAGCCTATCGTGTCCACAGTCGAAGTCACGGCCGAATAATCCAGTGAGTACTCGTTGGCAGTGGAAGAGGCGCCAAGGGGGTACCCATCTGAGTCGACGTGTTCGTACGTGTAGCCGTACGTCGGCTGCGTGTACACGTTCAAGTGGGAGTGGGCATAGGTGTACCCAAGCGTGGGGGAGGCGAATGAGGTGGGCCCTGCGAGGGTGAGTGGGCTAGCCTGATAGTCCATTTGCTGCGCATCGTATACCGGCCAAGGGGAGGCGGAGGACGAAGCGGTCGGTGAGAAAGGAGCGCCTTGGTACTGTTCAGCAGGCCAGTACGTGGGGGAGGTGGCGCTGTGGGGAGCGTGGGGAGTGTCGGCAGCCTGCATCGTATAGTCGTACTGCAGCGACCGAGCGCAAGGAGAATGACAGTGGTGGTCGGTATGAGAGCATCGAGAGATGAAAATAGAGGGGGACGTACCTGGTAGGCGAAGAGTTCGGCAGGAGAAAGCTGCATCTGCTGTGGCTCCTGCTCGTAGTTTTCGGCCTGCTCGGCCTGAGGGTAGTTGTAGGTCCAGTCTGAAGTCGACATGATAGCGTATGAAGTGTGTCGGAAACCGTCGAGGTGAAAGCCGAAAGATTACACAGACGAGAAAGCGCGGGAGGCTTACTTGCTGGGCAAGGGAGTTGTCAGCGAATGGGTGGGCGAACGACGCTCGAACTGGAAGAAGTCATCGGTAGAAATACTAAGGCTCCGGAGTACCCCCAAGCGCCTACTGGTGAGTCGTGCAAATCGAATCGAACCGAATCTAGATCTGAATAGAAATAATTCTGAGCGTAACTAGCAAGGCCCTGAATTTCTTTAGGAAGATCAACAGGATCAAGCCGACCAGAGCCGACTGTGGGGTATCTCAGAAGCGCGGAACCAAATTGACCTCGCTTGTTGCTAGTAGGACGCTGAGCAGCTCAAAGTGTCCTATATTCAAGGCTATGGGCTCGATAAGCACGGGACTCACGCTGAAGCAGATACGACCTGAGGGCGAGACATGGCGAGAAGTTTGCGTGGGCCTGAGCGTGGACGCGGACGTGCCAAGTAAGAGGTTCGCTTGTGTAGACCTATACCCCATTTGACGATTTCTTCTTGAATCCGGAACCACCCATAGATACCGAGCGCACGCGCGTCCTATCCTCGATTCCTTTCGATTCAGTACGACTCAATCAAGCGGTTAGTATCGTCGTCCTCAAAACCGAAAGGACGAACCTGAAACCTTGGCATTGCCCCTCCTCGCATCCGCTTTCCCCGTGCCATGGATTATTCGTAGATCGACGCGCAGCAAGTGCATTACGACATTGATCATGCAGCGATCCGATTCGTACGTCGCGATGCCATACCCACAGAATTGAGGAAAATGCTCACAGGAATCTGAGTATTCTCCCAGCAGGGTCAGAGCTCGTCACTTCTTCCATTGAGTGCTTCACTGTCCAGTGGCGTCGCGCTGCTCAGTTTTCGGGATGCATGATGACTCGGACACCACCTTACACCGATCGAACTACGCTGTCCAATTCATACAGTGCATATTACTTGAGTACTTAGTACTTAACATCCAAAACGCATAGATTGGGCTCCTTCCACTCATGGTGACGTCACGCGCTTGACACCACCAATACGAAGGCCAGATCTGATGCGGCGCGACGGTTCTGAGGGGACGCGATCGCATTCAGCTGACAGTAACTTCGCTGCTGGCAGACGACCTATCAATTCCTATCAAATTGCCACCCCCAGTCCATTCGAAGATCCTTGCAACCCGTCTCCACGCAATATATTTGGAATTGCGCCCTGTACTAAGTGATGTCCGATTTGCTTGTTGCTCAATCCAATAGGGCCAAACCCCTCGAGTAGGAATCACGGCACGAGCGCATCGCGCAGGTGTCTTCGGTTCCTTGACAGCTTAAATATACAGGTCATTCTTTCGATTGACGTTTTGACCCTATGCCCCGTACGCTTCTTCCAGCAGGAAGACACGCGGGAAACCATGCGCAGGGATATTTCTGATCCTGATTTTCCTTGTAGCACGGGGCGTTGGCCCAACCAGCAGGCTGTGCATCACCCCGCCGATAATCCCGATGTACGTGAATCACCTCTCTCCATTCGTTTGCCAACATTTGTTACACCAATTCATCTTTCCCGACCACCAGCAAAGTGCGCACCGTGTGACGGGTCGCCCTGGTGAGGCGGCGGCCGCATCCGAGACAATGCATAAGCGTCCGCGGAACCGTCTACTTCGCTGAGTCCTGACTAGGACTGCCAACCAAGGCAAGATGCTGATTTGCCTCGCGTAGCGATGCTTCCTGAATCCTCATCAGGCAGCCTGTCGTGCCACAGTACGCCACATGCGCCATCGCGAGCATCGATCGTCGACCGACCAAATCGACTTGTGGTGGGTGCTGATTGAGCTTGATCGACTGACTCTTTGCTTCCGATTCCAGAATCGCGACTCCTATCCAGTCTGAACAGAGAACCCTACATAGCCTAGCGCGCCCTCGACACGCTTCGCGTTTTTGTGTGTAAGCCACATACACACACAATTGCTTACCGCACTGCCCTGTGAACATACTTAGTCGAGGCGGTTCTTGAAAACTGTGTACGTACATTCATGTACGCCTACCTACCCCCGAGTCTAACCTCTCTTAAATCATGTCATCTGCGAGGGACACTTGTCGCGTGAGAACAACGAACCTGGGCGGTCCGCCCACTCGGAGAGTCCAGAGCAGGGCCTTAAATCAGGTGCTGACTGACTTACCGCCACGCGTGTTCCACACGCATTCCACGCCCCCGTCATGTTCGGTTCCCTTCCGCACATCATCGGCCAGCGCTCCGAGGAGACTTTCGTCCACTCACAGGATAAGATATAAGTAGGCACGTCGTTATTACGAGGTTTTGCAGGGGCGTGTGCGTACCTAATAGGCGAATAGCTGATGCGAGCCGTAGTGCACATGCCCCGCGCGCCTCCGCTTCACCCAGCGGCTAGTTACAATGAAACGGGTTGGGCCCGCGGCACGCCGTTCGCTTGTTTGTATACACACCTAGATATTTGGTTGTGCTGCATTTTAATGAGAACCGAAGTTACATTCGCAGCATCACAATACTGCGAAACATGACATGATGATATGGATTTATCCGCACAGACCACCCACCCAATTGTGCTCCACCATAGATTAACAATGACGCAATTCCAACTCCCCACTCCATCGGCTCCAGGGAAGCGGCAGGGTCATGATACGCGCTCCTTTGCCTCGGGAAATGGTATGGGTGTTGTGCGTGCAGCCTCACCGTACGTGAGGAGCCCCACGTACGGCATCAGATTATACTTCAGTGTGTACTCTGCAGGCTCTGGGTTCCTGTGTTTATCAGAAGGTCATTAATAATTAATTCGCCGAGTGCAGAGACAAGATAAAGGCTGAAGGGGGATAGAGACGTACCGGAATTTTTCGGACGGGTCACGAAACGGGTATTTATTTTTGCCTTGCACTTGTATGTACGCGTCTTCCTTGCGACGAACAATACGGTCCCATATGACGACCTCGTTCTTCACCTATGGCGAAAGAGATAAAGGGGCAAGGCAACATAACAAAGTCAGCACCCATATTCTTTGATCCACACCACGAGATTGACGCGTAAATCAAAACGAATTGAATGAATCAAAACCGAGATGAAACTTCACGAGATATAGTATCGCGCGCGTGAATACAAAGCGACGAAAGCCACGATACCAGGCGTAAAAAAGTAGTGCGTATCCCGACGTCGGGTTTCCGTTACGTCGTCCAAACCTGTGCATCCAGCGCCACACGTATCAGCGTTTTATCAGGACGCAGCCAGGTCGGCTGAAGGACTTGGCCTTCGCCTTGGAGGTCAACTGTCCTTGGCAGAGGCTAAGGACAAGGACAAGAGGCGCCAGACCAGGACCTCAATTGCGTTCGGCAATTTAAACACACGCTCGGGGTCGGGCATCACACCGAGCGCGCATCAACCGAGGACAAAGAAACCCTGGCTAGGTTGGATACAAGAGAGTTAAGAAAAAAAATGACAAAGGCTCACCCCTTTCGCATTAGTGTATTCGGCGCCAACATACAGGAATAGCTGCTTCGTGTTCCAGTTGAAGAGTGGTGTCAAGTCTGTTATGTGTTCGAATCCGATCCGATTATGCGTTCGATTTGGTGTTCGGCGTGCAGTACGCGTGGCGCACGATAAGGATCCAAGATCAGAGGAGATGGGGAGCGGTTGCCAATTTATGGACGAGTGTACACGAGGACGAATGAATGGGATAGCGGAGCCGATTGCATAGCGGGAGGGATCGCCGGATTATGGGTCAGGTGAATGAACGGCGTCGCAAAAGCGGAAAAGGGATAGATTAGCAGGCATACAGGGTGGCGATCGCGACAAATGCGGAAGTAGAGTAGGTGACTTGCGCGCTATGATGGAGAGGGAAATGAGACTATCAGACTGACCAGCAGTGAGGTTGAAGTTGACGAAAGCGAAGTCTTGCGTACGTCCAGGTATGCGACGCGTTTGGCCGGGAAACCTGTACGACGGCGGAGGTGAGCAGGCGATGATGTAATTTCAGAACATAGGACATATCAAAACATGCGAGATAGCGATAAAGATGAAGCTAGAAACAGGAGACGAAGACAAAATGATGTGGTTTGAAGCACCTGTCGCCTGATGAAGAAGGAAGAGAAGCGCGCAGTCGTGGCAGCAATCGATCCAGTGATGCACGCATGCATAAATGACAGCTCGCAGCGCTACAATTTCTAGGAGCGGCGCGCGAGACCGTGTGGATCAACTTCCGAAGCGCGTAGACGGGACCACCAATAGACGAAGACGACTGTGGGCGCGATGACGGATACGCGCCATTATCGGATGAGCTAAAAATGGGCAGCTGGAGGGTGAAGGTCACGATCCGTTGTCATGGGCTCACATAGGCTCACGGCCTCCATTGCACATCTGTACCTCGGACGACGTGCGGTCAAACATACTGGAGTGACACCCAGATGCACAAGCTCGACTGCATAGGAGAAGGATTATAAACGAGAACAGACAACGCACACTTGGACAGAGGAGATGTTGAGCGTGCCCTTCGGGTCTGCCGTGAACAAGGATGATGAACACGCGATGCCTGCTAGGAGGACCATCATGCATGTCGACAGCGTCGCCGTGATGTTGTTGATACGCGCGTAGAGACTGTGCATCGTATTTGTGCTTTCTCCCTTTTATCTTGTATAGTGGATATCGCCCGGAGGAAAGGAAGATAGAAATGGAGGTGGACGTGGAGGTAATGATATTATGCACAACGTTGAGCGCGATGGCAGTGTCGGTGACACGTCTCCTGCAACACGCTGCTCGATCAGGAATCTGGTTCCCACGCTGAAACGTATGCTCGAGAATATTTCCCTTGCTCTCAAATGCGATCGTCAGTAGGTTCAACTTCCTCTACAGTGTTAATCACTCATTAGACGCATATCTCGGTAACCTCGGCATGCGTCATAGTAGCAATGGAATGGCCGACTTACAAGTTGGTGAGTGAAAATGATATATTCTGACTATGCTCATCGGTATTCGTGAATCATACAAGGCCTTCTCAGCTAGCATCACGCTTCTTGTATGCTCAAATACCCTCGACCACTTCTTTCTTGCTGTGTCTCATAGCAGAATGGGCTAATCCATTGTACCTGCAAATGCTCCTCACTATAATCCAGTGCGCGCTTGCTGCAGAGTATATGCAGGCTCAGTCAATGCTCGGTGCAGATCAGAATCTCACGAAGTTTGACCAACACCTATCGCTCGATTACGGCCCGATGCAGGTCTACTGCGAGACGACATAAGCCCAGCGCTGCTCTTTTTTCAAGCGTGGCGTAATGAGGAACAAAACTCCGAGTTCGATTTTCGCGGTCGTACACCCTCTCGGCGACTTGCTTCCGGTGGTCTAGCCTTTTGGTCTCAGGGTCAGTATCTCCGATTTTCTCAGAGATGTTTTCGGATCAAGCACATCTTTGCTGAATCTTCTTCCATGTCATTGTCTAGTATGAAGACGTTTCTGATCATGTTTGATTTGCGTGACTACTCGATTTTTTTGGCCCCGGCTTGTTGTTATGCGCCTGGAAATGCCGTCTGTCTCGTTACTTGAGCGCTCAGGCGTTAACTGATCGCACATCTACCCATGCCGACACCTTTCCGAGATATGCAACGCGATTGTTTATTCGTCTCGTGTGGGAACACCTACAGGCACTGGGGCTATAAGCACAACTACAGAGTTTGCTTCAGAGCTCGAGGAATGGGGTGTGTAAGTATCGTACGATTCTGTTCTAAGTTATCTTCAAGCTTAGGCTCGCGGACAGTAAATAAATAAAATACGAAAATGTTGACAGTTTGCGCAGAGTCCTCCCGGAAGGTCTATCATATGAAACTGCTTAAGCGCTTAAGGCACGTGTTCGGTGGCCGTCTGCAGTGCTCTGTGCTACTCTGAC
Organism: Heterobasidion annosum; assembly: GCA_001457955.1. Classification (NCBI taxonomy): domain Eukaryota; kingdom Fungi; phylum Basidiomycota; class Agaricomycetes; order Russulales; family Bondarzewiaceae; genus Heterobasidion; species Heterobasidion annosum. Next base: position 191,519 of record CVKZ01000004.1, read on the forward strand.
CGCTAGGGCGTGTCCTTGACTTCCACCACATCGACAGCGATGGACGACAACAAAGTTCTACACAGGGTGCTTCGTCAGATCGCTCGATGGGCTGTCTATTCTTTCTTCACTGAAGTCCACGTTATCAGCGAGGAGAACGTGCCACGAAAGGGTCCGCTTATTGCGTAGGTACTCTTTTCGTTGAGCGCGACGTATGGGATGTTAGAAGGGCTTCGGTGGTGGCATTAGCGATGTGATCGGTGGAAATTTGTCAAAAGCATGCTGACTTCCGACACAGGACAGCGACACACCATAATATGATGCTAGACCCTGCCATCCTCTGTGAGTGGCATATACTCTGTGATCTAGAACGTCACTTACGATGCAGCTTTCCAGCCTCGGCATTTCCATACCAGCGAATCCTTCACTACTGGAGCAAGGGTACGCCCTTGTCTATCCCCTCACCTATTACAGTCCTTCCTCAAGCCCTTCATCTTGCATCCATATGCCTTTTCAGCCAGCCTCTTTGCAAATCCAGTAGTGCGCGGCATCCTCATCAGCACAGGGAACATTCCCGTCGATCGCAAGAGCAAAGATCGCCAGGCACTCTTCCGTGGAACATTTGATGCGCTTTCACAGGGTGCCGCCGTCGCGCTCTTTCCGGAAGGCACGAGTTATACCGAGCCACGGATCATGCAGGTGAAAGATGGCGCAGCGTGGTCCGCGCTCGAGTACGCCAAATGGGCGAAAGAAAATCCTGACAAGGTGACGGAGGATCCTCTGGTTATTGTGCCTACTGCGATCGTATATACCAATAAATCGAAGTATCGCAGTTATGTGAGTGCAAGACACGTGCTTTGGTGATAATCCATAAATGCTGATTGAAGCTCAACAACAGGTCATCATGGAGTGCGTCTCAGTGCGATATTGTTGAGCCAAGTGCTTGGATTTGACGTGAATGTTCCTAGGTTCGGCCGTGGCATCACGCTCGACCCGTATATCGACCAATTCTTGTCGGTGGAGGAAGGTGCTCCACGCGCGGCAGTCAAACGCCTGACACGCACCATCGAGACTCGACTGATCGAACTGACAATCAACGCGCCAGATTGGCAAGTTCTCTTCATTCATGGGTCTGACGTATCTCATCGCTGCTTCTCCCATACAGGGACACATTGTATGCTGCACGCATGGCAAGGGACCTTCTCTGGGAGGACGAGACCACCCTCAGTCGTGACGATTTCGTCCAAGTTTCACAAACGTTTGTCACTCTTGTTATTTCCGAGAACGTTGATGAATCTGTCTCTCAGGCTGGTTAACCTATTCTCTACGCCGGATGCTACGCCCAATTTTAACTCGGTCAAACGACATCTTCTGGAATATTATTCTCTGCTTCAGTCGACGCAGCTTACGAACTCGGTGCTCTCTGCGCTTCCTCTTCCTGATACACTTGACCCCTATCGTCCCGTCCCTCTCCCCAGCCGTCTGTTCACACTCCTGATCCTTCTTCGCGATAGTCTGTCCTGCTTAGTCCGTCTCCCCCTTTTCATCTTCCCCCTGATGATTCATCTGCCCGCATACGTGATGGCTCGGCTTGGTGCACGCCTGGTAGAGGACGAAGAAGAGACACAAGCACAGAACAAAATCCTTTTTGGCCTACTATTACTCGTGTTGATTTACCCTGCCGCATTTTTCTTCCTTTGGGCTTTCCTTTGGTATACCCCTGTCGGAGCTCTGTTCGCAGGCTTCGTCGTATGGCTCACAGCAATATACCACACAAAACTAGTCAACGGTAAGTACATACTCATTTCTACATGCTACACTTTTCTGAACAAACCGGTATCATATTTGCTCCACTTCACCCAGATAACTACGAACAGTAAGTCCAGCTTTCTCCGTACTCGTCGGAGGTCTGCACATTCCTCACCAAATTCTAGTGCAAAACGCCTCGTCGCGGCCTGGCGCGTCTTGATTGGCGTCTGGGCTCCCAAGCGATTCGAGTACCCGCTCACGACACTCGCGCAATACACCACGACGCCGATCCCACCTGTAAACCCGTGGATATCAGGTTCTCACTCCGGCACATCGACGCCGAAGCCGGATGAGAAGGCGGAGACGAGCGCCACCGGCGCAGCGGCAGAACCGCCCGTCAAGTCGAGACGTAAGAGGCGACCCCGCTCTGGGCGCGTCATGAGGCACGTCCTGCGTGCCCGAGCAGAGGCTGTTCGTGCCCTGGCGTCGTTCGTTGACCAGCTTGAGAAAGGCCCGGCGGAGAAGTGTGTGAACGCTTCAGCGCATCTCGCGTGGGCTTATGGTGGTGGGGTAGAAGACCCCAGTGCGCTCGAGAGTCAGTCAGTCGAGAGCGCAGTCGTCCCGCCTCGGAATTCTGCAGGCTGGAGGAGGGCCAGAGAAGTTATCACTTTCCTGAGGAAGCGAGGGGCGAAGATTACTGCCCTTGAAAGGGGCATCGAAGCAGACTGGGCGGCCCTGAATAGTGATGGGGAGATGTCTCCTTCAGAGGATGCAGAGGATGCAGAGGACAGGGACGAAATTGTTTTTGTATCCCCGGGCCAGTGACGACTGGCCCATGTGGACGAGGATCTACGGCTCTTGAATAACTTCTGTTCGTTCATCTCTTTTTGGTGCAGTATGACATAAGTCACTGTCAACATTTTAAGCAGCTCGATACTGAGGTTTCTACAACGAGGATAGGTGCGAGTGCCCAGTGTCTTTCGACGACCACTCGTCGCTTACTCACTCATCTCTGATAGCTGGACGTCTTGTTGCACGAAATTATGTCGACTACGTGTTATTACCGTATCTGCCTTGAAGCAATTGATAGGACCTCGACGCCAGGAACTTAATTCCCGACGTCAGGGACAGAGTGTACCTCATTGACGGTCAGATCGATGACTTCAGGACATGTCGTCCCTTCAAATCTGTATCCGCCTACGGTATTTCCCGGTTGGCAGCAAGCTGCTTGATCTTGCTAGGACTTCTGTGGAGATAATCCAAGTAAATCCTCTATATTAGAACACGGCGGTGCTACTCATAACCCATGACAGCTGATGTCAGAATGATAATTTAGATGGATTGAAGGCGGGTTTGGATCCCAGCCCGCGCGGACGCTCGGCAAAGAGTCTCGGACTCGAGCCTAGTGCAGTCGAACCTTGATTTTTCAAGGTTCCCTCACTGGGAAATGGAAAGAGGCATACTCAGAAATCATATCCTGCTGAGCTGCCCCAAGCGCAGCGCTTCTACTCCAGTTCCATGTCGGCCATGTCGGGGTCTCCGAAATTGTCTCTTCGGCGGCGTGCGTGCTCTTCGGGCAACCCCATCAAGACCATCAAGTCGGCTTGAGCTGTTCAAAAAGGAGCCGTTCGCCGAGGCTCTATTGTTCCTAAGCGTTCGGAACGACCTCCAGGATAGTCTTCTGCTGCTTACTCATTTTGAGTTGTAAACTTTTTGTTGCTCAGGTCCGATTGCCGAGGTCAGCTGTGGCCAAGAGTCGACCTCGCCAATGCAACACTTCTGTGCTTATTTCTCCGATGGTCGTAATGCGAAGAGCTCGGCTGGTCGTCAGAGCATTGCAAGCAAATGCTCAACAAGTTGCAGTCGTCAAACCAGAAGGTATTACCTCGCATAAGTAACCACTCCTTTATGTGTCATACGAGCATCTTCATCCGCGCTTCCGACTGACATCAGGAGATCCCTCTGTGCCAGAAGCGTTCGCTAATCAACAATTTCATTTACAGCTGACGCCTGTGCCCCAATGGGGAGAATGCGTGTAAGTATTTTCACGCTGATCGAATTCATAGAGAATCACGACTAAGTCCCATAATTGACCGTGGGACCACGCAAAGCAGGCTTTATATCGTCGGCCGGTACCTTGCTTCCGAGCACTGCGCATGGGCTCGAAGTTGCTCAAAAACTATACGCAGTGTCGCATACTGCCTCAGGTACTGACCTGCATGAATTCTTTCGAACGTTCTACAAGGAAATACTGTAGGTCCTTGTATTTCTCCCTGATCAAATAAGAAATTTGAGTTGGTGAACGCGCGTGGAGGCGCGTGGTCGGAGCCAAGATGATGATCTCTCTAGTGCCATCTTAAACCCTTCTCGATTAAGCGGCGCCGCCGAGTGCCACGACGATCCGGGGTCATTTTTCGTTATATTTATGGCACCCGATACCTAGCTCTTTTTGAGTCGTCTACTTCACCCATCACCCCCTCGGACTTTTTGCGATCCTGCTCTCACACACTCTCATCATGCAGGCATCACAATCTGACTCAACCCTCGCGTCATGGAATCAGACAGACTTCGGAAGTGAACAGGCCTTCGTCGACTACGGTTCTGAGCCTTATCAGTCATCTAGTGGCGACGGACTGGCATCTTCCCCTTACTCGATCATCTCAAGCCAAAACACAGAAATCCTAAACCTTGTTGGATGCAACCCTTTGAGATACTCTCATTATAGTCCGGACGAGGTGCGCATATGATGAATTACTTTCATGATCCGTACATGATAGTGAGATGCTTTGAAGCATGGGGCGTACCATCATCCCGGAGGCGTCGACTTCGCTGCTACTGCGGACATGCGTTACGGCAGCACTTCTTCCCACACCGACCTCTCTGCTGCTGTGGATGTATGTCAAGACCCCATCCTCGACCCATGGGCAGAGACGACTCATGAACAGTGGAACGATGCCGCCGATGACGCGTACCCTACCATAGAGCCCATCCAAGTCCGTGAAATCGTTGCACCAACTCCTCGGCATGCCGTACAGATGACGCTAGAGGCCGCTCCGAGCCCAGCTCGCCGACCGTCAGCGCCCGCTCTCAATCCCGCCTTCTTTGGTCAACATGCCTGGGTCAAAGAAAGAAGAAACAGGCATAGCCTTGCTTCCTTCAACGGCGAGAGCACGTATACAGAAAACAAGGTCAGTGCCCATTTATCTTCCCTCGACCCTGGTTCGCTGACTTCCATTTGGCAGTACGAGCATACTTCTAGCCTCCTAGAGGACGAGGCCTCAGAGAAGCATTATCAAGCACAATATCAAAGGCGGCATGATCACCAGGTGTCGTCGTCTCTCGATAGTAACACGTCATGCCTTCTGCTCACAGTCTGGTCAGAATGCCGTGATGCCATGGCAGGGGGGCGCAGCGAACACAAGCGCCAACCAGTGCTTCTCGCCGTGTGAACACTCACAGTATTACCCCTATTCTTCACCTTCTAGCATCGCTGTCTCTCCCACGAGCGCACCCACAGCATCGACTTCTCCGCACTCGCAGTCGCCGGTGGCCATATCGATATTGGAGTCAAAGTTCTACATCATTTCGTCAGAACAATACGCACCGACAATACACACACATACTGTGTATGCGAACCACGAAGCTGGAATCCTCAGGGGTCCCAACACGGGAAACCAGCAAGGATTGACGGGCCGGACAAGCACTGAATCCCTGGAGACTGTTTGTGAGGAAGGCTCTAGGACTGCCAGTGTCGCGCGACGCCGTGGTCGTACTCGCGTCGTCCGGAACGTTCAGCCCATCGCGTGCTTCTTCTGTCGTGGTCGAAAGATCGCCTGCGGTCCTGCGGATCCCAATAGCTCAGATAAAACGTGCATGTGAGTGTCGCTCCTGTCACGATGCTCGCTGAGGAAAGAGGGGGTCACTGAGGTCATTGTTGCCCCATCCCCGTCTCTCTTATATGCTTTCATTCATGCGAGGCACCGGCTGCTGCCGCTGGACCAGACGCAGCTAGATGCTCGCGCTGCGACAGTCTGTCCATCTGATAAAGCCATCGCGATATCTGCGCGTGGCTTCTGTCGTTGGGAAACTGATTACATGCGCTACTTCCACCTTGATCACCTCGTGGCGTTCATCTGTCCAACTGAGCTGTGCTAATCTACTTTGATTTTCCCTCGTAGGCAATGTTTGAAACGGCATCGTAAATGCGTGTATCCGCCTGAATCAAGGCGTGGCCGCAGACAAAATGAGGATACAGCCTAGAGGGAAGATAGTGCTAAGCACATTCAATCCGGCTACCGGACCCTGCAACGGCTCCTTATTGCTGCCTCAGTTGCATGCTTTTGCGGCGTGTTTGCCCAGTATTTGTATTGACATAGTTGTGGCAGTTACCCCATGTGTTATAACTTATCCTACGCCTTTTGGCGTCTCGGATTCCGATCAATCCGATAGACCTGGCACGCGCAGAATATCTTCATCATTGCCCATCACCTGTACGAAAAGATGAGACTATAGTCGCCGTACTGTGTTGAACGGAGCTCGCAAAATACGTTCGTATCCATAGCCTTTCGAAGGTTGTATCACTATCCTCTCGTATACTCCCATGTCCTCCGTGCGCCAAGCAATGACACTCATGTAAGTCGGCGTACAATGACTCGTGAAAGGTTCGTGTTTTTAATCGTAATTTTTTTCTTCTCCATCGAGAACCGCCCAGACCTTAATATCCACCTCTTTCTGAGTCCAGTCTTGACTGCTATTCGACACGAGGTGGACTGTATGGACTTGAGGACGAGCTGACACATTTATTCCAGGCTTTGTACTCATGTATGACACTGAAAGCCTCACGATTTCGACAACCCCACGTCATCTCCATGCACACGTCTGATCGTTGCTCGATTATGACAGGAAGCGCACGAAAAGTCATCAGGTAGAAGTGATAGCTGGACTGGCCTCCGTCCTTCATCTCCGACTTCCGTCATTGCGCCTGTCGGCCAAGTGGATGTTGATGAAATACACCCATTTGTGGAACGGAATCGCTTACTGCTGAGGAGCTTTTGAAGGCGACAATTCAGCGTTGAGGACGTCATGATCGACCTGCAAAGCAGGTGACAAGATATCTGCCCCTGTATGTCCTGGGGTGAAAGCTATGATGGTGTGTGGGGCACCTTCTGCATACATATCAACTTCGGCGAAACCTTGGCGGCTAATAGTTTATAGGCTACGGCAGAATTCTTGATGTCTAAGTTGACCATTCCATAACTATGTTCCCTTCGCTCAGTGTTTCGTCAAACCCTGACGCGCGTCTGCTTCTATCAACGAAGAACCCCTCTCATGAGGCCCCTCCTGAAAAATGCGATTCCACTCTGTCATACTATTCAGGCAGCATACAGGGCGGCATCCTCCAACGAGGCCTCTAGCGAGCAAGTCTAGCAGTTGTTACCACGCTCTTCGGTTAATGGGCGTGCACCTCGCGACCAGACTAGCCCAAGAAAAGTCAAACGAGAAGGGCGATGAGGCGTATGGAACGGAGACCGAAATCATGGGACGCGGATTGAAGGAATGGAAGGCTAAATGACTTTAGCCCCAGTCTTGTGCGAGAGTGATAGCCCAAGTAGTAGCTATGAAATTGCAGTGGACGGTTTCGGACTTCCGTGCACGAGCCGGCTGGTAAGGTATCTGGTAGGGTCATGAATGGCTAGTAGGGTCTGCACGTACCGCACACAGTCACGAGGTATCAGAGCATCGTAAGGAGTTTTGGGTGCAGCGCACATATGTAGCCTCATAGACAAGTCTATAAGAGTGGCACGCTGATGATTAGGCCAAAGCTGAACATCGACTCCGTGAAAGTGCGTTAAGGGAAAGCTAACATACCGATTTAGCCCTGTATACCCATGCGAAAACTTGAATCAACGGCGTCGAGGTCCGGAATTGATCACGCGGCCTCTAGGTCCCAAACGATAAGGAGGTCTTCCGAGACCTCTTGAGGTATCGAGTTGCCAAGGTCATGGCTCGAAAAATGGTTCAATTGCCATGCGCAGCAGTTACGCAGTAGGAATCCTGCACTCGATTTGTGACCAGACGACATACCATTGTTTTCAGTTTTCGAGAATGTATGTTTTATGAAGAATATTCCGGGAAATTTTGAGCTGAACGGCTGGAAAAAGAAGGTCGTCAAGCTTCAAGGTCATGATAACGGTCACGGTCTGAAGCTGAAGCGCCGACGAGCGAAACGACGAAAGCAATATAGCGACGCTGACTGGCCCGGTAAATGCCGCACCTCTTCGTCCTCACACACTTTCATTCGTTGGGGGGCGGCTTCACCTGGCTTCACCAATTTCTTCTCATCATACCTGGCTAGTTATTCAGTGCGCTACTTCTTATAGCATAATGGTGAGTGCATGCATTTTCCTACAAATTTCTCAGCTACCTGACAGTACTCTGTCCAATCACTTGGGGATGCCTCAAGGCCGTCTCGTTATATCCCAGCTGCCTCGCGGCACTCTCGAGTGGGTTCTGGCGCTGACCCTTCTATCACAGGGTTGCTGCGCAGAAGTATCAGCCTTTCACTATAAGCATCCATTCTGTCTAGCCAAGGCGTCCCACCACACTGAGCCTCATTAGACCTCATCACTGTCCCGACTTGAATGTCAGCGTCTTCCTTCTCCTCGCCCAGTGAGCCTGATATCACCGATTTCGAGGATCTCGGCACGCTCTCGCCGCCTTCAGCTCTGAATCTACCAGCGTCCAGCATGCAATCCTTCATTGTCCAACAACCAGTGATCATGCCAACAGGACAAGAACTCCCTGCACTGCCCGAGAGATTGATGGACGCGGCGCTTGCGTTTGAGGATGTGCCTATATCTACTCTGTCGACGCAGCCTGATGCGACCTCGTTACCGGATATGTCGAAGCACGAGACCTTTTTCTTCCCTGATGGGAACATAACATTCCTTGTACGCTAGACCTGATCTTTACACTGTTGATATGTGGACTTACAACTGAATGCGCAGGTCGAGGACACGTTGTATTGCTTATATCGCCATATGTTCCTTCGCCACTCCTCAGTCTTTGCAGCTGAATTCATTCCTGACGACTCTGAGGATGAGAGTCCTATCGAATTGGACGGGGTCAAGAAGCACACTTTCGATAATTTTTTGTCCATTCTGTACCCCTCGTCTGTATACCTTGAATGCTCTCGACCTTGAATGCCTTCGCACGTGAACTGACATAAGTTTGTTTCCAGGAATTTCGCAAAAAGCGATGTGGAAGGAGTGGAAGGATGGGCTACCGTCCTTCATCTGTCCACCTTGTGGGGTTTCAAGTCCATTCGGGAACTAGCCATCCGATCTCTTGCTACGATCAGTCCATGCGTCGACAAAGTGGTGTTTGGGCATAAGTATGGCGTCGAAGAATTTCTTTGGTCAGGATACGTTGAGTTATGTCAAAGGGACGAATCGCTCACCCTCGAGGAAGCCCGCCGAATTGGTCTCAAATACGTTATCCCGATCGTTCATGCACGCCAGCAGCTTCAGCTCAAACGCCATTCACGATCATTGGCGGGGATCGCTAGTGGCAAATGCTTGTCTTGTAACTCGAACGACGCCTTCATCCATAACGCGTTTAGTTTCGGACCAAACCCGACGATCGATGCTGATACGTGCCGGTTTTGTCGTGTTAAGCGGGGCAGCATGACATCCGCAGAGATCTCACAGCAGGTCAAGAAATTATTTCCACACCTCAGCCCACCCGTTGCGGTACCCACTGGACAAAGCGTTGCAAATCAGATGCCAAAACCAGCGGCCTCGATTGATGTTCTCGATGCTCAGGATATGGACGAAGGTTTGGACGAGACAACCGACGTCGTTCAAGTCATTCACCCCAAGCCGCGATCGACGACATCGAAAAAGATCGGGAAGGGGAAGAAAAAGTGATTGATGTCATTAAAGGGACTGAGCATACACCCTAGATCGATGAAACATCTTGTGAAACCGTACTCTAGCCTAGGCTTTATGTGAACTCTACGAATTGGGAAGGAATACAGCCTTGTCCAGCGTTCAATGACCCGGAGGCACTCAACGTTCGTTTGCTGATCGGTAAGCCTCATGTTGTCCTGGCTCTGTCCGATTGTTGCCTTCTCACCTGCTGGCAAGATAGGTTTCATGACTCAACCTTTATCTGGTGAACTCACTCCTGCATTCGTATCTCGTTATGATGTGCCGCATTCACAAAGGGATGTAATTCGACAATTCCATGATTCGTATCAAAGATCCTGAGATGTCAGTTTCCTTCTACACCAGCGTGCTCAAGTGACTTGCATTCTCTTCTTGAAGTACTCACCGTCAGATGCCGTGATCGAGGTTTTGGAAACGAGGACAGCCAAGTTACTCCCACGTCTACTGACTCGGTGGAGAAGCCACAAGGCCTCAAGGCCGCATGTCTCGTTACATATCCACTCCTCATGGCGCTCTCAATTTAGATCATAGCGCTGACTCTTCGATCATAAGGACTGCTGCTCAGAAGTATCAGCCCTCGCTATCAGTATCCTTTCTACCCACTGTCTCCAAGGCGTCCCACCACAGTAAACCTCATCACTGTCCCGAATTGAATGTCAGCATCTTCGTTCTCATCCTTCAGTGAGCCTGATATCATCGGATTCATCGATTCTCCCCCATCGTCTCCAGCATCGCAGCCTACAGTCGCATCTATTGCCATGGAACAAAAAATTGTTCATTCGTCAGAGTTGAAGCTGGTGGCCTTAGGCTCTTCTTCTCTCCCTGCTATATGGAAGGACGCAGAGCTTGCCACACAGAAGACGCCTGTGTCTACCCTGTCAGCTCTGTCTAGGAACGACGTAGTTTCTGAGCCGGATAAGCCCTCGAAGAGCTTCAAGTTTTTCTTCCCAGACGGGAACGTAACGTTTTTTGTGCGCCTGATCTAGAGCTCTCAATGATGTCGGACGTGCGTACTCATGTCGGATCGCGCAGGTCGAGGGCACATTGTATCGTCTCCATCGTTATCTATTCATTC
>CVKZ01000004.1:233551-247322 GCA_001457955.1 Heterobasidion annosum
ATTCGCGGTATATTCGTGGTATATTAGGAATATACCATGGATATCCCCTGGGGATATTTGGGGGCAATGTCCGGTGCCGAGCGTGCACGTGCTCAGGGCTGCGGCTTGTGTGCTCGTTCTAGATCTCAGCCACTTATCTCGCGATCCCACAAGATGCGATATAAATTCTCTCTTCCCTCTCTTCCTCTCCGTTCTCCATCCCTACCCGCAGTTATAACATGTCCTCAAACAGAACCCCCGGAGTTCTCACCCACGCGCGCTATGGGAAGGACAAAGTCCGTGTCCTCCGCGTCGTGAGAGAGCCTGGCTCTAAAGTCCATCACATCGTCGAGTATAATGTCACCGTCCTCCTCGAGGGGGACATCGATACCAGGTGCGTGCGGTCGCATTCATACAGTGTTCAACATGAACAAACCTAATTCGATTGCACGGCACAGTTATACCCAGGCCGATAACTCCGTAGTTGTCGCTACCGACTCTAGTAAGTCCTTGCCAAAATCGCGAGACCACCACTCACAGATATCATCGTCCATCTCATCAGTGAAGAACATCACCTACTGTGAGTGAACCCATATCCACCCTCTTATCACGCTATCACCTGGATCTATATTCATCGACCCCCCTCGGCCCGTCCAGACCTCGCCAAAGTCTCGCCCCACATCCTCCACCCGACCCGCTTCGCCCTCCACCTTGGCACCCATCTTGTCTCAAAGTACGCCCACATCCACAAGGCCTTCGTCACCGTCGAGCAGCTACGCTGGGCACGCATCGACGCAGGCGCGGACGGAGCCCCGCACACGCACGCGTTCTGGAGGGACGGCGATGAGAAGAAAATCGTCACTGTCGAGGTCGATGCGTCCGCAGGCAAGGACGCCCTCGTGGGCAAGGTCGAGGCGGGCCTGCGCGACCTTCTCGGTGCGTTTTCTCACATTCGCGTAAACGAAGCAGCTCACGTCGCGCACGCAGTGCTCAAATCGACTGGATCCGCGTTCGAGTCCTTCGTCCGCGATGAGTACACTACCCTCGCGGAGGTCAACGACCGCATCTTCAGCACGTCCGTCGACCTCGTGTATACCTTCAAACCGTTCGCGATCAAAGCCCCGAATGACAACAAGAAGCTTGAATTTGACGTCGCAAATGTAGGGGACGCCGCCAAGGTACGCCCTCTCTCCCTCTTTCGCCCCTGCTCGCCGCCTTGACTGACAACCACAAACACCTCTTCCAGACCGGCGCCCCGTGGGACGGCGAGAACGCCCAAACGCTGGCAAGGAACATCACACTCGACGTGTTCGCCAACGACGAGAGCGCCAGCGTGCAGGTGCGCCTTATGCCCCCGCAGCCCTCCAAATGAAAAGTGTACGACTGAACGCCTATTCACAGGCGACGCTGTACAAGATGGCGCAGCGCCTCCTGACCGAGGACGAGTATGTCCAGACGGTCACCTATTCGCTCCCGAACAAGCACTACATCCCCGTCGACATGAAGTACATCGGGCTCGACAACCTCACGCCGTAAGCGTCTCTTCGTCTCTCGTGTATGCGCCGCTGAGCACCTCTTGCGATTTTTAGGAGCGCGGCAGAGGTCTTCGTGCCCGTCGCGGCCCCCAGGTGAGTTCGCTTGCCTTCGAGTGCGAGACCGGGACGCTGACACGCTCGCTTAGCGGGCTCATCTCGGCGACGATTTCGCGCCAGTGAGGCGCCGGACAGTGTTGCAGGCAGGCAGACATAAGTAAGTAAGAGAATAGGCTGATGTTTCGCGATAGGAGAGATGTTGTACGTGCTGTAGCCGCATTCAAGGGCTGACGAAAAAAATCAACAGACCAAATTTGTATTCAGTGTGTGAAGCATGCAGTGCATATCTTTCTAGATGGGTCCCCCTCACGTTAGTGACTTCGCATTCGCTCTGGTTCTTCCTCATGCGCGGCATGTTGTTCCAAATGATCACTGCGCAGTGATCAGGGATCAAGAAAAAAAACCCCCGCCCATACAGTATTCAGTCCAGACGGTCGACCTAGTAGGCTGGATACCAGCCCAGCCTTGACACAAGTACGATACAAAAAGAGCGTGATCAGAGCGACGCAAATGCGCGGCGTCAACGACTACAGAAGCCCAGGAAAGATACGGAAGACAGTCCGGAACAAAGAGCGTGGTAGAGGCGAAGGGAGGATACAGAAGACAGATCGGAATATGGGGCCTGGTCGAGACATCGGGACACGAGCAGATATTAAAACAGCGAAAAGGTGGACGCAATTGCTCATGCACCAACGGCGTTCTTGGCAGCCCGCCAGATACTATAATCGTCGCAAGGGACTGGGGAGAACCGCATCTTCAAGCCGATCTTGGGATTGTCCCACTGTTGGCCAAAGTCAAACGGGTCAGCGACGCAGCCGTGCACATGTAGACGATTTGATGCGCACGTAGCCGATACCGGGGGCATCGCTGACGCAGCCATCGGTCAAGCCGAAGCCGCCGAGCTCAGTGTCGCCGAAGATCTGGACGGCACATTCCCCGTTCGCGCAGGAGGCAGTCCCTTTGAACTGGCCGGCTTCTGATCCGAGGGTCGTGAATCTCAGGCTATCACCGCGACGTCCTTGGCTCTGAAGGAACACTCAATGAAGGCTTTGGCAGAACAAGGTGAACGGGAGTGCACGTACGACCTACATCGACGCGCGTTAGTTAGAAATTTTCTTCTCCGCGCGAATAGAGAAGAGCCACTGACAAATCCGGGAGCGCCCTTCGCATCCCTGATGTCGCCCAGTTGATCTTGCAGATAGAACCGGTCTTTGGCTTCGACCGGCCCACTGAAACAGTTCGTCGGATCTTTGCATACCTTGAAGGTGATATCCCTGCCATGCAAATGCCGCATGAACAGGCGCCTCGACTGTCCGACAGTGGACTTACTGGATGCTGCCATCTTTGACATACACACCGTCGTGGGCTCTGCGCCCCAATTGCTTACCGTCAGGGAAGGACACGAGGTAGCAGGACCCGTACAATAAGCCGATGTACTCGGGGCTTCCGCAGGTTGGGTAGGGTTCGCAGGATTTGCACGTTGGAGGTTTGCAACTGGGTGGCAGAGGAGCCGGGGAGGGCGAAGGAGGGGGTGGTGGTGGTGGTGGTGGAGGTGGAGGAGGTGGAGACTGGCGGGGTGGAGACGGCAGAGACGGAGCGGGATATTGACACTTGCCCTTGCTGTAAATTTGGCCGACAGGGCAGCACGCACCGCCGCTCTCATCGCGTTGGTACGGCGTGTCGGTCGGGCAGCACTAGGTCAGGAGGCTATATGACTAGGCTGATACGCTACAGATACCAAGGCAGTCTTACGATTCCGTTCTTGCCATCGAGAAAGATAAGTGTGTCTTGGGAAGGACAGCATCGCTCTCTATCGAGAGTCTGATGGGCCAAAGCGTCGAATGTTAGAACGGCAGTGACTCAAGGAGCTGGATTATCCTCACTTGGTCAAAGTATCTGCGACTTTCGCCCGGCAAAGGGCACTGGATGTGGGTCTTGGTCGATATGCATGTTGGGTCGCCATAGGCGTCGACGCCGAGCTCATATCCGTCAGGGCACGCTTCACTACCAGAGGAGCGCACAAAGGCGGCGAGCAGAGGAAGGAGGAAAAAGAGAAAGGCAAAGAGGTTCATGATGAAGGAGCGGCAGTGGAGATGGTGCAGTGGTTTTCGTCGCTCATTTGCATGTCGGGCTTATATATATATCCACCTGCTTGACATGACATGGCGATGTGGCGTTGTGCACGGTAAAATCCCAACATCGGAGCAGCGAGCAACACTCGTCCCCGATGCTTGTTCCGTGACATCTCTCCTCGCTTGTTCGGAGTGTTTCCGTGACATTTATTCTAGGTTTTCAATGAAAGGTTTGGAAGGAATGTGCTGGTGTTAGTGGATCTCTAATCGTGATGAAAACGTAGACTAACAGCGGAATGAACTTACCGGCGGGTCAGACAGTTTCAAGGCATGGTCAAACATCAGCGGTTCGTTCATGATACTTACCGACAAGGTTACTTGAGGATCCAGACCATCGAGATGAGTGTCAGACTCCTTTCACGTCGTTGACTTATGCGAGTCCTCAGATCATCATTGACATCTCAGAAATCAACTCTCAGAGAGAGAAGTTCAAATGGTTGACTCGAGCTATGGGGGTGGCCTACCCCCGTTCCATCAGATTTCGGAATGCGTCGGAATGCAAACCAATCATGATGAGAACGCTTATGTCTGTATGCAGTTCGCACTATTTAGAAAACTGGAGAATGAGGCGACAGAAGATCTCATCTTGACTGGCTGTTTCTGTAGGAGAGTTGTGATTGGTATATGCTTCTCGATGGCTCGAGTAATTAGTAATTGGCGACTGAATAAAGGAGAAGATACACAGCTGCCGTACGTCATGAAAAGAATGTGAGCCATTCTCGGGAGTTCTAGACCAGACGCGCACAGACCTGCCAGGGTGCTTCCGTGACGTTCGGGAACAGCTTGGGAAGGGGGATCGCGCGTGCTGCTTGATTCTGACAGCTTGCAATGAGAACAGACTTCTTGTCCAGATATATCCAAACAGTTTAGTATCAAGCTGCCTCTGCTCCGGAGCTGTCAGACAGTCCACGGCGGGGATTGCTATGTTTAAGGGGACCATGATGAGTGCCGCTTCACTCAGCTTCAGAGCACTGTTTGCCTTTTGAGAAGTGGGCAGTGACATTCCGAACCCTTCCGATATTGCATCCACTTGGATCCAAAAAAGGATAGATTCGTCAAAGCCCACATGTCATGCACACACGAGCCGTGGCTAACTACGTGTGACGATACACATCCATTAGTTCATTCGGAGCGACCTCTCAGCGATGGCATTACCACGATCACGCTAGGGATATGGTCAGATAGCTGACCATCACTGCTGTGCTCTAGGCAGTCCACTTGCAGAGGCACTCACCGATATACCGAAATGCCGGGTTCTTCCAATCCGAAACGTCGTTTAGGTAAGAGTTCTTTGGGTTAGGGTCATACTCCCGCCTCCCTTCTGCGAACGCTCGGTCACGCCGCTTGTTGGCCGTGAGGAATATGACTCGGAGGGTAAGAATGACCACCATCTGAATGCGCGGCGAGAGCACGCCAACGATGAATTCAGAGACGGGCAGAGTGGAAGACATGCACGTACCTCAAGGATGCGGCTGACCATGCAGCCAATAATACCAGTTGCGTATCTCGGGGCTTCTGAATCTTTGAAGAGGAAAGGACCGACGATGTTGCTGAGGACACGTCGGACAATAGTTGTCAACAGGCATCAGAGGGACAAGTTATTCAGGGATTATTACCCAGCAGCAACGCCCAGGAAGATAGAAGCGCTACATAGCGATTTCTCTAAAAAAATTCCAAATTTTTCAAACCCCAAACTAGCGGCGAGGAAGAGTTCACTGACTGGTGGCGCCGCCGACGTTACCTGAAACGAGTGACAGGGCAAAGACAAACACAGCGTTGCTGGCACCCGTGAGATCTACAGCGGGCTGAGTACACCGTCGACTGCAGTCAGAACGTAAACACCCGCAAGAGGTACGCACAATAGCCGATCAACTGCCCGACTTTCATGTGTGTCGGTAGCCACGCGACGAGGGCAAAGCCAAGGATTGTTGGCAAGGTCACGACGCACATGAGGATCGTGCGTGTGTTCTTGGGCAGTTTGAGGCTCACGTATATAGAGATGAAAATTCTACGAGTGAAGTGCTTAATAGAGCAGACCGGGAGAGAATTTGCGCTAACATACACAATAGCAATGAAGCTTCCATAGGGGATCTTACACACGAGTCGTTCATAAGGACACAACAAAAGGAGAAGACCAAGCAGACGCACCTGCATCAGTGTTGTCTGCAGAGTCGTGAACCCAAATCCTCGGATGATCAATGTACCGCTGAAACCCAGTCCCACCATCAAGATAGAACCAAATTAACAGACAAGAGGCGCGCACAAGTTCGAGGTTCCGCCGTTTGGGACATTTGCGAAGAACCCGAGCAGAAAGAACAGATAGAACTTAGGGTCCTTGAACGCTTCCAAGGCTTGCTGTCCATCAAATCTAATGATGATCAGTGATCATCGTTCATACACTCCCAAAACGGGAACACTGGTACACACTGCCTTTTCTCCGACCCAGATTGGTCATCGCGTTTGCGACTCATGACGACGAGCCTCTCACGACGGGTGAACCAATGCGTGTGCGCAGGTGAGTCGGGGATTACGATCCACAGAACGATGCCCCACACGCTACACAGAGTTCCGATGATCTACAAAAAAAGGGGCGGTGGTCAGTCACATCACACGTTTGGGGATCCTGATGCTCTCACCAAGAACTCGTATTTCCAAGATGGCAACGCTGCTTTGATCTATCAGAATCGATGAGCGCTCTCCTTAGCACGCTTGCGTAGGTCACATACGTTCCCAATTCCGTACCCCAGAATGCCACCTATTGCAATTCCGATGCCATTTGCAGAATACCAAAGGCCGATGACGGTGGGCTGTTGCCTGCGAGTGTACCACATTGAGGTGATGAGAACGAAGGCAGGATCCGCGGTTGCTTCTCTAATCAAATCTTTGAGCATGAAGCCGACGTCTACGCAAACGATATATTTACGCTGCACCAGAGAGAACGCGAAGAACCGCTATATCGACGAAGTTGCGTGATGCGGCTTGGGCCATGAGCAAGACACCCCAACTGGTCCACATGGCCAGATTGGATATCGCGTGAGTAGGATTTCTATATGAAAGTTGCTCTGGACATACATGAAAATCTGCTTAATCAAACCGGTGTTTTCAGGTCAGCGTGACCGCGCGAATGAACGAATCACGTGGGAGTAAAGACTTGCATTGATAGCGAGGTATTTACCCAAAGGAAACTTCTGCATCAGAAGGTTGGTCGGGAGTGCCCACGCGACCCAACCGAAGTAGAAGAGAGAGGAAAGCCAATTCTGGATAGAGGGATTGGTCCAGCTTTCTGCGAACGGAACCTGCGCACTCACATACTCGTCTGCCTTGAGGTCCAGGCTCTTCTTGATGCCAAAGATGGCCGCATAGCTGAGGGTCGTTTTGTCGCTGATATGAAGTTGTGAGCCATGATAGCAAAGGTCAGCCATTATGACCTACATGTAGTAAAAGGCATAACAGATCGAGAGTGCGGGTAAGATGAGACGGTTGATCTTCTGCTCGATCTGGAGGATGATCAGAACATTGCACCAGAAGAGGGAGCGGGGTCGCTCACATGTTTGACCTCGGCTGGGTCGAGGGCTTCCTGGTTCATCTGGGCAACTTCTCGACGAAATTCCATGGACGGATTCCGTTTTAGCAAGCGACGTATGCCTGCGAAAGGTTTCTCGTCTGCCGACCCAGGGCCATAGCTATCGTCTACTACGACAGGCGTGAATTCTTCGCAGTGCTCAACCGCAGCCTCCTTCAGTTCGGTTTTGTCAGGATCCTGAGAGTGCGGTGGAGGCGACATCACAGCAAGATGAGCGACAGAGATACGGCACTTTCATTTGAACAATGCCATCGCCCTTAAGATAGTGCGAGCACGCGATGTTGAGAACCGGACTACAGAGAAGCAGGACGTATTCGAAGGACAGTTGACCTCCAATGATGTCGATCGTATATTGAGCCGGGCCGGGAAACAAGCGTGTTCGTGCATATCCACTGGTCGCCAGAGCATCATCTGCCCAAGATTCCCAGGCATTCCCAGGTGGATGTTGCAGATGGGGTTGAACACGTTAAAAAGTTTGGACACTGTTTGGACACGAGGACAAAATGTGGGGGTGGCTGATGGAGACTGCAGGCCGGCGGTGTGACCAATCGACTGTCACCTACTGTCACTCTCGTGAGCTCTCGTGGTCTTCTCCGGCAGGCAAGGGCCCGCCCCTGGCTCCCGAACTGCGTCCGAATCCTCGACTCGACTGATTGTCCTCCTTGCACAGTCCAATGCTCGACGGCCTCCGAATGCCTTCACGATAGCGGCCCGACCGGCACGCTGATTATTTCTATAAGTTCACTGCACGCCATTGTACGAACCTGTTATTTTTGTCTTTGCTTTGCGACTGTGGGCTTCTGCTGATTCACGATGCCTGTCCCTCAGTTTGCTGCGCTGTCGCTCACGGACCTTGTCGCAATTCGCGCTCGTGAGTCAGCTACACAGATCCACTAAACATCTCGCTGATGCCGATCTCAGGCGATCAACCCGACCATGTCGCATTCTACACAGGTATAGACGAACCTGGAGGCCCTCTCAGGCCTCTCACGTACGCTTTCATGCCTATATTAGTCCCGCAAAGCTGATGTGCATGACAGATACTTTCAGGTGCAACAGGCAGTCGACCGCCTCTGCGCCCATTATGCCTCCATCGGTCTGACGCTTCCGGCAATCACGCCTCTCCCTCAACGCACCATTGCCATTTTTACATCTACTGCGATCGACGAGTCTCTTCTCGAGATCGCCCTAGCGAAGCTCGGGTTATCACCCCTTCTTCTCTCTGTGAATAACTCGACCCCCGCCGTCGCGCATTTGTGCAAGCTCACGCACGCGACCCATCTCATTTATGGATCTAAATACCCCGACGTGGCCAGCGAGGCACAGCGATTGTTAAAGGAGCAAGGCTACGAGCTCGAGATCGTGCCAGAGATGCGCTTTCCGCTGTGGGGACCGGATGGTGTCCAAGAAGCCAAAATACTCCCGTTCAAGCCGGCTTTAACACCTTCTGAAGAGGCTGAGAGGGTTGCGGTCATATTGCATTCATCTGGATCGGTATGAAATTGTTCACCTCGTCGTTACGTTGACTCAATTGTGAGTCTTTGCAGACCGGTTTCCCAAAACCAGTGTACATCACCCATAGAGGCATGATTGCGAACTTGCATGGCCATATCCCGCAACCGGGGTTCAGCGCTCTACCTGTATATCACGGCTTCGGCCATTTCAGTGGGCCAGTTGCATCAACTCTTTTTTGCTTTCTCGATTCTTAACTATTCTTGAACAGGTTCCGATGCTTCTACAACGGCATCCCCTTCACCCTTTTCCCGCCGCATCTGCCTCTCACCTCTGCGAACATATGTAGGATTATAGAATCCTCTCCTACGCCTTGCAAACAATGCTTCGCTGTACCGTACGTTATCAAGGTGAGTTCATTCTTCCCCTTTATCGCCTTCTTTCTGGATCCGTCAATACGCATTTCACTTTACATAGCTTATGGCAGAGACGGAAGAAGGGACTAGAGCGCTCGCAGCTTTTGATGCAGTCAGTTACGCTGGTGCCGCATTACCAGTATGTCAAAACTCGCATTTTTCTGCCAGAACATGAGTTTACTCTCCGTTCACCTCAGGATGATCTTGGTGATCGACTTACTGCAGCTGGTGTCAATATCCTCAGTATATATGGTACGACGGAGGTAAGTCTAGTCGCGCTCTCCATTGCAGGAGTTTTCCAATCACTCTATGTAGACTGGCGCCCTCCTCAACTCTAAGCGCGACTTCGCGACCGACAAGTCGTGGAACTGGCTGCGCGCGACGGGGCTCATCCTCTCATACATGTCCATGGAGCCGCGCGGCGCCAACACGTACGAGATGGTTGTCAAGGACGGCTGGCCGCCAAAGATCGAGACGAACCGCCCCGACGGCTCGTACGCAACGAAGGACCTGTTCATCCGACACGAGGAGAAGGGCGATGGGAATTGGTACAAATATTGCGGGCGGCTGGACGACACGCTCGTGCAAGTCTTGGGCGAGAAGACGAATCCCGGTGCGAGGTCACGCTTGAGTCCAACCTTGACGATCGACTGACGGTGGTCTGTTTGGTGTGCAGTGCCGATTGAGCTCGCGATCCGCGGCAACAGCCCCTACATCGCAGAGGCCATCGTCTTTGGGGCCTTCCGGCCCCAAGTCGGCTGCCTTATCCTTCCCTCGGAGCTCGGCAGAGAGCTTTCCAAAGATCGAGAGGCTTTCTTCGAGAAGGTGTGGCCAGTGATCGAGGAAGCCAACGCGCAGGCCCCGACGCATTCGAGGCTGCTCCCAGAGATGGTTCACATCTTGCCGTAAATGCCTCTCGTTGTTCGCTTCTGTGGGACGATGGATGTTAATGTCGAGATCTGCAGATACGGCACGGAAATTCCCGTTGCAACGAAGATGACGATATTGAGGCCCGCCTGTTATGCCAAGTTCAAAGATATTATAGGTGCGTATCATCCATGACCCATATGTATCCAAGCCAATCAATCAATATATACTCTGATCTAGATGAAATATACGACAGATTCGAAAACGGTAACGGCGCAGCGAAGCTCATCCTCTCTAAGCCGGAACTAGAAAAGTTCATATTTGACGCAATCGTGCAGACCCTTGGAGCAACTAGATCCGCTGCGTTGAACAATACAACCGATCTATTTGCTTTCGGTGTCGACTCTTTGCAGGCGACTCGGATTCGCAACATCTGTCAGAAGGAATTGGACCTTGGAGGGCACACGCTTGGGCAAAACAGTAAGCCGCCCTCATTTTTGAACTGCTACTTGTTTACATGCTTTGCGCGTCACAGTTGTCTACGAGAACCCTTCTATCAACAAGTACGCCTCCATTTCCAATGGCCAGTCCACCGTTCTGTTAACGACTCTCTGCAGGTTATCAGAGTATATATTGAGCTTGCTATCCGGGCAAGGTGCTCGGGAGTCGGATGAATACCAGCATGCCAAGATGCTTGCTATGGTCGAACGGTGGAGTTCCAATTTTGATGTGAGGAAGTCGACTCCCTCGAACGGACAGCAGACAGCCTCAGCGTCCCACATTATCGTAAGTCGCACGCTCTTTTAAATGTGGTATCTTTGTCCCACGACATTTTGCGTCAGGTCCTCACCGGTGCAACCGGCTCCCTCGGCGCTCACATTCTGCAGCAACTTGTCTCTTCTCAATCGGTCTCCAAAGTGATTTGCCTTTCCCGCGCCAAATCACACGCCGAATCCCTCGCCCGCGTGCAGGAATCTTTGCAACTCCGTCAACGCCACCTGTCAGCCGCGGAGCAAGCCAAGGTTCTGTCCTTTGCTGCAAATGTCAACGAGGATCAGCTGGGCTTGACGTCCACAGAGTATGAGATCCTTCGATCTGAGGCGACAACAGTCATCCACGTGCGTTATTCCAATTCAAGGTCATATGGATGATTGACCAAACGCGCACCTTTTCTCGGATTCCAGAATGCCTGGCCCGTCAACTTCGTCCTTGGCATCGACTCGTTTGACGAGCACATCGGTGGCGTCGTCAACTTGATCAACCTTTGCATTCGCTCGTCCAAGGCTCAGCTCCCAACGTTTTATTTCAGTTCTTCGGTGGGAACCCAGCAGGGTGTTGCGAACCAGGTCTGTGCGGAAGATTTCTCGGATTCGCCTGCGACGGCGTCGCCGATGGGATATGCCCGGAGCAAATGGATTGTAGAGAAAGTGTGCCAGCGCGCAGCTAAAGATACTCCTATCAACGTTGGTGTTTTGCGCATTGGACAGCTTGTCGGAGATACGGAGAAGTGAGCAATGGCCGCCAATGCCATCTCGAACCGAAATTAATGATGTCTTGCAGCGGGGTATGGAACGAGACGGAAGCCTGGCCTTTGTTGTTCAAGGGCGCTAATGCAGTCGGCGCGCTTCCCCTTCTCAGCGAGGTTCGTCCAAGATGTTTCCTTCCGGTTGCCTAGTTTGACTCAATATGCTACAGCGACCATCTTGGCTTCCGGTGGATATCGCGGGTCGAGCTATCGTTGAGATTGCTACACAGCCAACTCCGCTCAAAAGCGTCGTTTATCACGTCCTGAACCACGATACGACAAGCACATGGGACCGTATCCTTTCAGGGCTTAAACAGGCCGGTGTGCGCTTTGACACAGTGAGCCGCGAGGAATGGTTGGAGCGCGTGGCCAAATCAGATCCGGACGGCTCACGCAACCCTACAATTAAGCTCCTAGTGCGTTGTTCGCCGATTGCCTCCCCTTTGCGCTCCACACTCATTCGTATGCATAGGGTTTCTATCGCAATCGCATCGGCAAAGGCGACGAGCGGCCGCCCATGGAGTTCTCCGTGGAGATTGCAAGTAAGGCCGCACCGAGCATTGCGTCGTGCCCTGCTATAACCGAGGATCTTGTTGGAAGATGGGTAAATCATTGGCGTACGACAGGCTTCCTGTCTGCGGAGTAAACGACGTCCGTGTATACAGATTCTCGATTCGTAAGTCTCTAGAGTGTTGTATCATTAGGATTCACCAAAGGCCTTTGATATCAAGGCTAGTGTGAGACCTGCGGTTGCTGAGATTCAAACCAGTCCTGTATCACCACAACACTGCAAGCAAGGAACTATGATATTGCCAGCCTTGGGTTGAGTCCGACAAAGATTACTTCCCTAGATCATCCAGAGAACACATTCAGCCGTCCTCTCGATCAAACATCATTCGACCCGCTTGTGCCAGTTATACCAAGACGACGCCGATATCATCATCGGAGATCATGCTTTCTGCCAGTCCACTCAGTGAAGTTTTTTTGTTTTGATGTGCTGACACGTGGTCATATAGCGCCTTGTACTCGCCATAAGGCTGTATGAGATCTCTCAAATTTTCCGAGTTATACGTCCCAGTGTGTTCAGTCTAGAATTCCCAACCCCATACCGGGAGCCCAAAGCAGCCCATAGCTGACCAGATGGATCGACTTGCCCCGCGGGAAATGGTCTTCGCTGTCCCAAGACGTTCAGAATTGAATGGGTGTTTCATAAACCCACTGCATTTCGGGCGCTTGCAATTGATTTATTTGAAGGTCAGGGTGCAATTTGATGCCTGTTTCTGAATCCACGACGACATCATCGTCACGCAAAATACCGCCAATGACAAATTCATGCATGACCACAAGTAAGCTTGATTTGCACACCGTTGAGATGACGAGCACTTGAATTTGTACGAGAAGTCGTCCTTTAAGGTAGACTGTGATCAACGATGACGAAGAGCCGAAGAAGCATATCATCGTTGTGCAAACTAAGGCATTTTTGGGGTGTTTAATTTCAGATCATATGTGCCCCTGAGATCAAGGGATGTACCAAACTAACGGAGCAAGACATCAATACGAAGATCGGAAACAGACTTCAACGTTTGGCGTGTACAAAAAGGGGAAAGTCGCGAGAACAATTAGCTCATTGAACGACGTGCGAACTTGCTGGGCGTGCACGCTGATACTACGCTGCATGATGCTCTGCGGTCAAGACTACTCGCACACGAGACAGATGATTGTGACTTACAAGTGTGAGGATGCTTGATCAATTCGGCGGCACGCTCGGCGATGATGTATACAGGTGCTTGCGTATGCCCTGACGGTATGAATGGCTTGCAGCATCAAGATGGATCAGCGCCATGCAATGTTGGACTGTGGTAAGAACTTACGAACGCCGAGGCATCAACGACTCTCAATCCTAAAATGCCCTTCACAGTCAAGTCTGAGTTGAGTAGGGCGCTGTGTAGAACTCCTAGTTTTTAACCGGGTTAATAACAGGTGTTAATAACGCGTTATTAATGCGTTATTAACAGGCACCTATCGGACCCCTTGGTTTTTATGGTTAATAACTAATTTCTTAAAATAGCAATATATCTTGAATTTGTTATCATTCAGTGCAATCTCTAAGTTACAGCTGTTTCTGAATGACTGTTAAACCTCTATAAACTAAACCTAGATGGACTGGAGAGGCACAGATGGCTGGAGTGCAAATGGGGTGATTTGAGTGAGCAGTTGCCTCCCCT
>CVKZ01000004.1:251238-296929 GCA_001457955.1 Heterobasidion annosum
CAGATACTAATACTGGTACTGGGAGTCAGTGCGCAGGCCGCCGTCCAAGACGGTGAGCCACGCAGAGGGGTGTCAAGTGTAAACTCACCAGTATACCCACTGTGCAGGCGGCCATCTTGGATGGCGGGTTGGGCAGAGGGACCTCAGATACTGACACTTGTACTGGGACTCAGTACGCAGCCCGCCGTCCAAGATGGCGGGTTGCACACATGGACATTGAGTGCAAACTTAGTATTTCACCTACTGTGCAGCCCGTCGTCCAAGACAGCGGGTCAAGGATGAGAGCATGGTCGAACATGCATGCCGAAATTTTTTAACATAGGGTTAGGGTTCTGCCCACCAAAAAGCATACCTAGGTTCACGGAAAAGGCCTCATAACCTAACCTAAGGTGAGCAAAACTAGACAAGGCTGAGGTTAGGTAATGGAGTTGGGACTCTGACACCCATGTGAGCTACATAAAAAGAAAGCAATGGAAGAGGATTGGATGGCATGAGGGGCATATCCAGCCGCAGATTTGGCGGATAGGCTCGTCATGTCAGCCGCATATTGGCATGGCTGGCTTCTCCACCTCTTTTGCCCTGCCATACCCTGCCCTACCCTGAACTTCCTAGCTTTTCAGGATAGAATACTACTAGATCTGGGCATTGGTGATAGGACGGAATGCGAAGGCGGGTTCAGGGTACATGTGGTCCGTTAGGCTAGGTGCCTGTGTCTCGTCCTGTGAGAAAAAGCTGTCGAAAAGAAAATGGCTTTTGGCCTTGTTAGTCTCAATATCCACCACTACATCATTTTCGTCTTCGCGCTTAAGCGTTGGTACATGTGCCTGAGCCCCGTCCGATGAAGCTTTGTCCACGTACTTATTTGCTGTCCAAATCTCATCACCCTGCAGATTCTCCAACCACTCCTCCCAGTGTGACCGCTTTGCCTTTTCGATCGCATCGGCGTAGCTCCTCCGTGCCTGCTCATGCTCTTCATGTGCCGCATCCTTTGTTGTAATCATGCTGGTGGATTTCTTTTAGACGCTTGCAGTACGTTGCTCATGCTCTGCATGCTTTATGTATCATTTGACATGCTCAATGTAAAGTTATCAATAAAGATACACCACCGGAGACTCCGCGAGTTGGCAGTATTACTTCCCCTGCCCGTTTCCATACTGAGCAGCCTTTCGTTCTACAACAGCTACGATAAGGAAAAGAGGCTAGATAGGGCTTTCCACGAACATTGCCAGGTTGGAGCAGTTGACCATTCCTTTCGCGCCCTTCCACAGTGTGAATCCATCAGCTCATACACAAGCATGACATTCATTGAGGCAGAATAATCGGTATCCTGCGGTCTAATGGTGCCGGCAAATCATGCGTGGATGATGAATTGGGCAATCGCATCCGTATGCTTTCTTCAAGAATCGTCCTTCCTTCTGATGATCATATTATCCGACAGACAGATCTCGACTCCGTTTGCTCTCGAGCTAGCCATAAGGCTGGCCTTTCGCGACCATGGCGTCTACGAATTGCGGACAGGCTACATGCAGCTACAGGTGTCATCGAGATGTATTAGGGTACTTCTTTCGAGTCGAAATTGGAGATTGTAGAATCAAAGTGGAATAATCGCGTGCACCATTTTCAACGTCTTCCCTATTACATAGCATCATACAATGCATTTCATGTCTTGATAGAGCGGACTACGAGACCGCCGCTATGTCGTTAACGAAAGAACCCTGGGTCTGAATCATGGTCTTCGCTCCTTGGTTGGTGCGAGCGAGCTGCGTGAGTTCATTGATCACAAACTGCCGAAGGTCACCGATGTATCCGACAGGGTCCTCTGGGACAGCTTCGGCTGCCGCAAGCCGCGCATATGCGGCTTGATAGCCTGCAGATTGCTCCTCGAGATCGATGGCTGTTAGTCCAGCATGTGGATCTTCGGCAGTATCCCGTTTTAGAACATCGGGTTGGTAGAAGAGACGAGCGAGAGCACCGAGTGAGTCAGGCCTGAAAACGGTATTGAATACGATACACAATGGCAAACGAGCCTTCGAAGGTGCTTACCACAACTTGACGCTTGGCTCCTGTATCGTGATAGAACTTTGCGTGAGCATACGCGTTAAGCCCACTATTGCGACTTTGCGATCCTTTGGCTGGAGCTTCGGAGCCTGCGGGATGACGAAGTTGATGCAAAGTTGCGACCACAGACTAGAGCACATGACGGTGAGCTAGCAAATACCATCAAGTGCGATGACATACCTAGGTTGGATGCTTTCCACTGCAAGAATGATGAAATTCGGGGTGAGTCCCTCGACTTGAATGGCCATCGTGTACATAAGAAAATATACGAAATAATACACGTAAATGTCTGTCTTGCTGGTTTGCAGACGTGTAAGAAGAGTGATCAGGATCGGCCGGATGTACTGTTCTAGGTCAGATCTAGAAACCCATATTTAGACGATGGTTATAAGCCGGCATAGAAAACTGAAATTTACGGGCGAACACTGCGCACAACGGCCTGTAGTAACTCGAATCCCCAAGCGTCGTTGTTTCGGGAAGGGATGAGGCGCTGCTGCACAACGGCGAGTACACTCGCGAATTGGCCAGTCGCGACCATCTGAGCGGAATCGCGGACGAGGAAGGCTTTGAGAAGTTTCACAAGTCCAGGCACATTGCCTTTTTGTTGCCAGGTGGAAGGGGTGAGCAAGAATGGCAAGAGAGAGCGGTAGTCGGTTGGCACGCCAGAATGCTGATCCAGCATCTGGGCAAGAATCTGGAAGATGTACGGTATGTACTCTGACAGGTGTAGGTCAGAAATTGTCGAATATGAAGGGGCAGACGACTCACGGTCGATATCCTGTTGGATGATAACAGTGAATGGGCCGAACAGCATCTGCTCAAATATGCTGATTGCATCGGCTTTTGTGGGGCCAATGAATCTGGAGTTCGTATGGATCAAATACCGAAATAACGCTGTGCGGCTCTACACACCTGATAAGGGCGGACACGCTTTCAAACATATACTGATCGAAAAGCGGATTGCTTGGGTTCTTGGACGTTATGACGAGAATCGCGACGAGACGCTGCAATATGCTCTCATACCCGCCAACAAGGGTATGCCGTGCAGTCAATATGAGCCGCATGACACCTACGAACACGCTTATCAGGATGCTCGCAGTGGACATGAAGCATGACCCTTACATCGGATGAGGAAGTCGTTTTCGGCCACTTTCTCTGGACTCGTGCTTGTCTCGAGTTTGCTCAGGAGCATGTCGATCAGTTGAGGCGCAAACTCGGCGACGTCCAAAGCATTGAACCTGAGCAAAATGGTGAGTCTCGCTGGAAGAACGGATGGAGGAACTTACATCGCCGTGGTCCCTGATCGAATGGAGAGGATGCGGTCGATTGCCACAGACGCGTACGTGGAGACCACCATATTGTCAGATGCAAGATGGCGCGTGAGGAGAGGGAGAACCGAAGTTAATTGTTCTTTCGTTAACTTTGAATACTTGTTGTGAGCGACGGTGAATCGTGAACCGCAACCGAGCAGACGCACCTGATTTCGGAAGACGTAGAGATACCGAATGGCATCGACCTGCAATACAGGATGGACGCTCCCTGGGTCAGCCTGAAGGTCTTGAAAGATGTTGTCACTGAAGAACTTGACAATATCCACGAGCGCGTTGGTCGACGTCACACCGAGCTACGATAGACTGTTAGCTCATGACAAAGCAAATGTGGGTAGGTATCCCGCACCGTTGTCGTCGTTCTGATTGCGACGTTCTCAAAAAGGTATATAGCCGAATCTTTGTTTTTCCAAGCGTCGTCGCTCCCCTTTCGCGCGGAGTAATCTTGCAGCCCTCTCTGAATCCATTCACCCACGACCTCTGTTGTTTCCGTCCCGAAACCGCTTGATCCCAAAGCCTTGATGACGTCGCCCGCAGCCTGACGCGGAGTCGTGATCTCCATGAGGGCCAGATCGCTGCGGACAAACTCGAGTGGACTGTCTTCGAAGATCTCGAGGTCATGTTCCCGCAGACCAACGTTCGGAACCACGACGCCTTGGACAAGACCTGAGATGGTCTCACGCGAGCCGAATATTTCTTTGTAGGAACCAGAGCGGATAGCAGTGGATATGAAACGAAGGGATTGCGAGACAAGCTAAGAGAAAGATGAGAAACGGGCAAGGAATACCTGGGAGAGACGTACGAGATCATACGACGCGCCAAGCTGCTTTCCACCACCGACGATCTCCCAGATCGCGCGCACAAACGCTTCGACCGAAGAGGTGGTGGAAAGAACTTCAGGGTACAGGTTGACATACATCTGCACAAGCCACCTTCAGTGAAAGAGCTTGAATGGAGATGATCTAGACAAACTTCTGCTATTTCGAGAATACTTGTGCGAATCTTGGAAGGGACAGATGGGGTTGTGTCTTCCGACTGACGAGAGTTTGCCATTCGTTAGTTTCTACGTCGTCATGTTATGACATAGGACTCACGTCGGTCTGAAGCTCCGTCGGGTCCCACGCCATGAGCCTCATGAAGTAGCCAGTATCCTTATCAAAAAAATCTTTGTGGCCATCTTCGAAACGAGGGGCCAGATCTTGACATGTGAGGTCGTGGAAGAGCTCGACAAGAAGGTACACGGTCTGGGAGAGAGTTTCCAAGGTAGACTTTTGGGGAGATGGTGTGGAGAAGAGTAATTGGAGGGTGAGCTGGAAAAGCTGGAGGAATGGGACGGTGAACTTTTCGAGGACGAGGTTGATGGTCGAGAATAGGTCATCTGAACGGGACTGTGATCGCCAGGGAGCGAAAATGGAGTGTGCAGTCTCGAGAACTCCGAGATTTATATTGAGATCGTCGGCGCTGAGCGAGGCCACAAGTTGCTAACGCACGCGACACCGAATAAATGGACAGTAATCTCGCGAATAAGCGGGTCACGCACGTCAACAAGGTCGGGCCATGCCTGCGGGAAGTCAAGCTCTGCGATGAGAGAGACGGATGCGGCTATCTGAGCTCGGATTGCTTTGTCCACCGGATTTGAGAGCGCGATCATGGCAGGCACGAGCTGAGACTTGAGCGAGATTTTGTCTTGCTCGGAGATGGGCGACTCATCCTGTGGAGACTGGTCAGAGACGACGCGATCGAGGGAGCAGGTTGGTATCACAAACAGCCTCCATCCATCGCAGCTTGACGACGTTCTTCAAATAGACGCTCCCCGCCAATCGCACTGCGCGATCTTGGGCGCCATCGAGCACGAGTTGGAGAAGATGTGTGACAAAGGCGGGCTGGAGACTGTAACTTTGCAGCGACTGCTCTGCCTGTTTTCTCGACTGGGGGGAGAGTGATGCGAGCAGGAGGGCTGGGATGTCGGACATGGTGGACGAGGAGGAGGAGATCAAAGACGACAGCCACAAACTTTCAGAAATCCGATTCGATCTGGCGACGCGTTCCACACACGTGACACTCAACACGTGATACACGCGCTTGCGCTTGTGAACCCGGCTCGTTCCATTAAACATTAGCATCTAGCACCTTCGTAGTGTATATTCCTACCAGCCTCGCTGTCCTACTGCGCAGATCTACAACCCAGACTTCAACACGCCAAATCCGAGCGTCGGCTGATAATTCGCCACCTCCGTCGCCCCGAGATCCCACTCGCTGTAGAAACGAGCAATAATCCAATTGCCAGCGATGAACGTGCCCTCTCCACCGAGGTCATCGAAAGGCGGGATGCACCACTCTGCATGGCCACCAAGACCGGGATGCGCCAGCTGAGCGCCAGTGAGCGAGATCGTCTGCTCCGTTGTCCCTCCAACGGTAAGCTCGAGCGACCACGATGCGTTCATCTGCGAGCATTGCAGAGGGACACCGTGGAGGAGTGCTGTGTAGTTGGCACCGATCGCTGCGTACATCTCCTCGATCAGGCTAGTCGGGACAGCGAGATTGGATGCACCTGTGTACCAGTCAGCGTGGGGAACAGCATTGTAGACAATCACATACCGGTGTCGAATACAATCGACGTGTCGGCCAGCGACAATGTCTTGTTCGCTGCACCCGAGAACTGAACCTCTGATGCGCCTGTCTTCCATACCTTGACCCGCATATCTAAGAGCACAGACGCAAAATCATTCAGGCTGACACGCACCTCGTACGGTGGCACAAGGTCAAAGCGCTTTACTGCAGCTTCGCCCCCTTCCACATAGTCATCCGCGCGCGACCCTCCAAGAGTGAGTACTCCATCGTTGGGCACGATGTCCATGTTTTCGTCGGCAGGATCCGTCCCGTTCCCGAAGTAGATGCCGAACTTGGGTTCATCAACGACACCCGCTTGGACCATTGTCTCGAAGATCGACTCCGTATTTGGCTCCGCGGCTGTCGAGAACCCAAGTCCAAAATATCCATCGCCAGGGAGGAAACGCCAACCGGATTCCTCAGCGTCGATGAAGGTCTGATTGAAAAGCACGGGGCAGCCCAGAGCCGACGTGAAAGACATGACGTCCTCGTAGATGGAGCCTCCGATCGACACGCCGGCGATGTAGCTGATAGCGCCATAGTACGGAGTTGCAATGGAGGTGTTGGAGGCTGCGGGGTCATATGGAACACGGGTGTAGCTGACGCGAGCGACGATGCATCCATATGAGTGGAATGCAGATAAAAGTACGACCACTCACCCACTGTCGTTGGGGCACGCATTGCTTCCCGGAGCACAGTCTGTATTGAGCACCCAAGAGGTGACAGACCCTGTGTCTGGGATCAAACGGAAAGTCTTTGGCGGCGTCCCAAGCCCAACTGTGACTGAGTGCTAAGAAAGAGAGTCAGGGAGACTCAAAAGGCTCCAGGAGCGCGAGAACAAAACCTACATAGGTGTTTTGGAGCTGGATGGGGAGGTCTATACGCGCAGCTAGTGAAAAAGTGCACACGGAGAGCAGCAAGCCCACAGTCAATGAGAGGGATGTCATGACAATGGCGGTCGCTGGAAATGTATCGAACATCGTCAGCATGCTGTTTATAAGTCTGACGATCCTTGGCCAAGGCCGGGTATGCACAGCCCATCATGGCTAAAAAGAAGGACCGTTTGTCGACGGGCTGAAAACGCCTAGCACGATGCACATGGACCGTTGTCCTAGGTTGTCCTCCGTTGTCACCAAAACAACTCGTCGGGTCGTTGCACATATTGAAATGCTGTGCCTTTTGTTCCTCGCACGGAGCTCGGAAGAGCGCGAAAGGCATATTTAAATCTGCATGTATTTGGATGGAGTCTTGGGGGTTGTCGTGCGACTTGAATCCAAGACCGCCTTGCAAGCAGACTCGATTTGACTACCTCGGCATATGCCCGCTGGTTTTGAGAAGATTTATTATAGCTCTGGTGCTCGAGAAGCGTCAGCGGGCAAATTGACCTGGTTGTGATTGTCAAGGCGGGTGGGAGAGCGGCTAATACAGCACAGTCATCGCGTGTGGCGCTCAACACCGCTTGATCGCCATCCACCATGACCACCGTCTCTCCCTTCGCTCGTAGCAGCGCCTTCGAGGAGCCAAGGCTCAATGGTAGAGAACAAACAGTCCGTTCCTCGCCTTCGCTAGATGCCCCACACGAGCTGATTGCTCGCCACTTTCTCAGATTGAGGAGATGTATAGCGTGCCGGAAAGTTTCCTCGAGATAGAGGTCAGGAATCCACAGACACACGGTACGCCCACTCTTCGCGCATTCCAGGACACCCCTGTGACCCTCGGCGTCTCACCGACCAGGCTTTGGAAGGAAGATGTACACTGACTACGAGATCGTGTGCAAGGCTAGTTCATCGTCTCCCTAGTCTACCACATCGTCTCGTCTTCCCCATCCTCTAGCTTATCGACCATTCAAACAGACCAACATCCCTGCGTTCAAATTGCGACACTCCCTCGTCCGCCGACGTTATTCTGATTTCGAAGCCTTCCGCGACGTCCTCGAGCGCGAGTCAACGCGTGTCAACATTCCTCCTCTCCCCGGCAAGGTCTTCACCAACCGTTTCTCGGATGAGGTCATAGAGAGCAGGCGGGAGGGTCTGGAGCGCTTTTTGAGCGTCGTTGCAGGACATCCCCTTTTGCAGGTAAGTCAACCGTTGTGCCATATTACCTGTTCAGTTCCGTCGAGCTGCCCGCGGGATGCTGATTGCTCTCTACGTCTATGTTTAGACAGGAAGCAAGGTCTTGTGTGCGTTTCTACAAGATCCCGCTTGGGATAAGGTTCAATGGGCTTGAACACCATATACATCAGCACGCCTACATCCTTACGCCTCGTCCGTTTATGCTTATCATTCACCTTCATCGATTCCTTTTCACGCTCCCTAACCGGATTGACATCTTGTATTTAGCCATTTCGCCCATGCTTCGTTGCGTGGATTGTAACGATCTCCCATGTTGTCACCCTTAATCCCAGCGTCATCGGGTTGCCCTTATGTTTCCAGGTATATGCGCCAAACAGCAGAGCATAACGGCCTTCTATAAATCAGCAGTCGGGGTACGCTTCAATCGTCTTGCTCAGGTCCACACTCACGACGGAAACAGTGTGTGTAACACAGCGCCTCAGTAAATCACTAAATCCGCATTAAGTACTTCTGTGCCTACCTGAGTGAATTGATCTGCATAGCCCCTCGAAACCTTCACCGAGAGATTGCAATTTTTTGTCATCGCAACTTCTGGCAGTACAACTGAGTGCAACTCCGTGCGTTGTTTACTTCCATTGAAGATAAGTCTTTTGATCTAATATACAATGACATGACGAGTTCTGGAGTGTCAAGCCCATTGCTCCTGCGACGCCCTGATCAGCGAGATGGCACGATCTGAGCGAGGCTTGATGGCACATTCGAACGGCATCGGATGGCTGCAAATTCGTAGATCCTGCTAAGTATCATCTGACGAAAAGGAAGACCTAACTGACTCACGTTACTAATCCCGATCGAAATTCCCCGGCAGGAACGATATCTTTCCCATCATGATCCACAGCTCTCCCAATACTGAACACGGCCAAAATACACGCTGTGGTTATCCACATTGAGTCCATAGCCATGAATCGACCCTAGCATCGGTGTCAAGACTGAGATCGTAAGCATGAAAGGAGTGTGAGAACGTACGGGACAGATCCTTCGACCGTAGCCAAATGCGACCTCTGGATCCTGTACTGTTGGGTCAAGTTGGCCGTCAGGCGTCAAAAATCTGTTTGGATTGAATCTTTCCGGTTCTGGGTAAGTTACTGGGTCATGCAGGATGGCCCTTTGAGTTCGTCAGGTTCGACGATGCATCGATGGCCGCGACGAAAACCAACCATGAGTTTCCAAGAACAACTGCGCCCCTCGGGATGTAATAGCCCTTATACATGTCATCGGATGCGGTCGAGTGAGGAACAGCTAGATGCGCAACATACCTCAATCAATGAATTGATATCGAATGGCGAGGACACGCACCAAACGGCACGAACGCAGCCCAGCGAAGGATCTCCTTGACGATGGCAGCGATATATGGCAGATTTCCTTCATCCGAGAACTCTGGAAGACGGTCAGGGCCGATGACTCGGTCGATTTCCGCGTGAGCGCGCTCCTGAACGTCTGGGAACAAGACCAACATGAGGATCAAAGTGTTCAGCCCAGACACCGTCTTGACAGAGTAAGTTTGTTGGTGGATCGTGAATGAAAGCGAGCACATACTGTGTCCGAACCAGCTGTAAACAGATTCAGGAGGACAGCACACAAGGAGAGTCAAGGCGCGGCCAACCGGAGTATGCCGTTCCGGTGATGCTCTTGATGTAGTACTCCTTGGTCTTCTCATCGAAAGACGTCTCGTTGAAATGCTCGAGCAGGTAGGATGTGAATGAAGGTTTGGCAAATCCCCCGGCCTGGAGATTGCTGAGAGGGTACGCTGATAAGCCGGAAAGACAACATACCATTTGCTTCTTGACATATTCATATGGGATATCGCGCATGGCAAATGACCATCTCTTCCATTCATTGGCTTGCCTCTTCCAGCCCATAGCTGGCAGCCATTCAGGAAGATGTTGAACTAGATCAAAGTCAAGTTCAGAACTTTTTCGACGAAGCTTTCATTTAGTGGAATGTATGAAGTGAGCACGTACCCCAAGGAATGATGTCAACGAGATTCTTGTCGCCAGACCTCTCCATGCCTTCTTGGCCCCGTTCAGCGATCTCTATGTACTCGTCATTTTCGGACTCGACCTTGATCCCGTATGCGATGTCCAGGATGAGAGATCCAGTCATACTAGATTGCACGATCCAATTGATCGACTATGAGTGCCATCGAGACGTAGGAATATCCACAAGAGCACGCACTAACGGAGGTGTCGCATGAAGTCTTTAGGAGAACTCAAGAACTTCTGAAGGAGAGCGTGAGCCATAAAAAGCTCGTGTTCTCTGAAATCTCGGGAAGCAATTTGACGGAATCGAATGTCAAACTCTCGCCGGCAAATTTTCCAAAGCTTCGCATCCTCGGTGAATCCGAAGTTCCATCCAAAACCGACCCTGGATCAACCTCGTCAGGACGTATGGGACAACTGAGACGCGACTCACGCCTCATTCAGCATGGGCATCCGTGGTCTGTGAGAATTGATGGATATCTTATTGAGCTAGCTACATCATCAGATAAATAAATATTAACCTTTCCGAGTAGATGTTGCCTCTCCTTTCAAAGAGGTCGACTGCTGTCTCCAGATCATTGACGACGAGTACGGTCGTCCCTAGCACGTTCAGTCGGATGATTGGCGAACCTCCAAGGGAATTCTGTAAGGGTTGAAGATTCTCGGCAACCACACCTATTATCGCTCACCTGCTTCACGACCCCATTTAGCGTAAGTGATCCACTGGCGTTGTTCTGGGATGTCCAGGACGTTACCAAGGATAGGCAGGCCTTTGGGACCTGGGGGGTAAGGGTACCGATTTCGCCGCAGGCTGAGGTAGATGGCAAGGAGTGTAACTAACGTAGCCACGCACGTTGTGATGTCAACGAGATACAAAGGGGGGGAGGCCATGGTTGCGCGACCAGCTAGACAAGGCGCTTCGCTTTTGAAGCAGATAGCTCAGGGACGAACCTTCATCAGATCTCCACTTTCCGCGTCTCTCACTGCTCACGCGCCTTGTTCGTTACGTTATGTTTGACTGACCTGTCTCTGATATCAGCACATGTATGGACTCTCAGCGCCTCGGCGCTCGGAGGCAGCAACCTATCAGTGACTGGACGGTTCTTGCTGCGATGCTCAACCCGCCGTTCTATCATCAGTAATGGTAACCTCAAGGCTTGAGCCGATTCAGCCGAAGCTGTAGATAATATGACTAGGTCAACGAGCTCATCGCCTGTCTCGTCAGTTGGTGAATGGGCGATTGAGCGTCAGTGCGTACTTTCGTTCTAAGCTTATCGTTCAATCACCGAGCGCTGATCGCCTTCGGATTTTCCTCGGCCTATGGCTTTTCCGTGAGTATTTAGACATATCTGAATAATCTGATCATTTTCTAAATTTGCGGCCGTCGATACTTTGAGTCTCGACACGTAACATGGATCAAGAACTCTGATTGAAGAGTGATATCGGTGGTCACAGTGATGAGACGAGAAGGGGCAGCTGGATTGGCTTCGGATGATATTCCAAGATTGAGACCTTTTTGTCGTTCGTACTTCGTACCGAACAAGGACAGGCGTAAGGCGGCATCAGGAAAAGCGCCTAAATCTGGCGACGCCTGGTGAGGCCGGCGAATCCCGACATGGGCTTACATGGGCTTGTCAGCCCGGGTATGTTTTTTGAGCTTTCGCCAGGCTTCCCCAGTCGACGTCTCTACGCCGTCTCGTACAGGTTGGTACAACTACAGTACAGCTACGAAATACGAGGCTTTTATGGCTCGAAACAGCTTGCTACAGCTACCCTCGTGTGAAACCAACCACGCTGTGCAGTACTATCGATGCACAACAAAAACAAGCACGGGCGACAAGTTAGGTGACCTACAGTGGGCCGTAGGCTACGTAGCCTTCACGGTCCCGAACGGCCTCGTCGTCGGCCTCGTCGTCACTGTCCTTGCTTTCTGATCCGTCGTCCGCAGCACCCTCCGAGCCTCGGACTCGGACCCGGACCCGGACTCGGACTCATCTCCGCCCTCGTCCTCGTCCTCGTCCTCGTCTTGATTTTCACCCTCGTCCTCTTCGTCCGGATCCTCATATTCATCATCCATGTCCTCGTCCTCATGTTGTCCAACACGCGCGCGCTTTGCGACTTGTTCAGCGGTGTTTTTCTCGTCCCATGCGCGTTATCAAGTGATGATACCCTCGACGTATTTTGAATAGGCCGGACAAGGCCTGATATGCCGTTTGAGGCCCTTCCGGATTTGAAGTCGGCGCGCCTGCATCCCTGGGAGAGATGGGGAAGCCATTGAGATGGTCTATCGAGGGCTGAACGCTGAGCGAGGGCTGTGAATGTGAGATTCACGACGAGGTAAGTATTTGCATTTGTTTGTACGTCCACTTGCAATGTCAACGACGCGACAGTGACGCGACTCACCTCTCTCTCTCTTCGGTAGGGTACCACACGCAGCCGCGCGCGCAAGGGAAGTGGCCAGGTACCCCAGCATTTTGACGATAGCATTCATATCATGCCCAACGACCGCTCTCCAGGCCGATGCCAAAGTTCGACTGGACTGGACGAGTGATGACGAAGCGCTCAAGACGGTGCAGCGGCGGCTCTGGGCCCCCTAGGACCCGCTTGCAAGCTCGCCGAGTAAGTTCGAGCCTGCATCATCCATACCCGCTGGTATAGGAGAGCATGGAACGCGATAATGGAGAAGGGTGAGATGGTGAGTCACCCGTTCGTCTGTCCGCCCACCTGCGTCTGAGATGTTCACGCAGAGTTCACCTCGCGGGACCACTCCGCCACCTCCACCTTCCTGCACACCTGCAGGCTCTTCCAGGACCCCGGCCTGCCGCCCTCCAATGCCGTCCTCCCCCACCCGCTCGCAGGCGAGCTCCCGCTCCCCCACCACTACTACCCCGACCGCCGCGAGCTCACCACCTTCCTCTTCCACCTCCCCATCCCGCACACCTCCCCGTCCGCGATCAACTTGGCCTCCGGCCTCGCGCGCGTCCGCTACGAGGTCCGCGTGGCCGTCGGTGTCGTGTGGAAGGGCGAGAACAAGCTCGTCACTGACAAGGCCGACGTCGACGCCGTCGAGGTCCCGGACGAGCGCTTCGATCGCGCGGATCCCGAGGGCGTCGTTGTCGGCGAGCATGGCAAGATACGGATCCAGGGCAGCGTCGTCGGTGGGTGCCTCGTCGCCGGCGAGAGCGCGTGTGTCGAGCTCCAAGGTGAAAAATCACTCGGCCAAGAAGGTGCGTCTCCGCACCCGCTCGTCTGCGATGCGGCCCTCCCGCCTTGCCTTGCCTTGCCTCGCTGAGCAGCGCACCGCACATAACTCATCTCTCTTGATCACCCTCACGCGGCATCTGCACCTGTCAAACGCACCCGGCCCGCCGCGCGCGCTGCCGCAGATCATGGACACCCTCGCCACCGTGTACTTCCGCGGCCCCGAGTACGTCTCGCACCCGGGCACGGAGGGTGTCGCGCTGCTCGTGCTTGAGGTCTTCGTGCGCGCGCGCGCATGGTCAAGGGCAGCGAGCGGCACGGCGGGAACGGGGACGAGGGCGCGCAGTCAAAGGAGCCGCTGTTCGAGGTGCGGTGCACGCTGAACGTGCACTTTGCCATGCCCATCGGGAGGTACGTCGTCCATCCCTTTCACATCATATGCGTACACACTCAAATTGACGTCGTCCCTGTCTTTTTAACTTGCAGCACAGACAGATCTGCCCGTCACCCTCTTCCAACCCTATGCCCTCCCCCCACCTCTTCCTCTTCCCTGCCCCGCCGTCCCGCTCTCTCACCGCCGCCCCCACAGGCCTACATCACACCCACACACGACCTGCCCCTGCCCTCGACGCTCCGTTCCCCATGCACTTGCCCGCGCCCTACCCCGACCCCGCCCGTGCGCAATCCCCCTATGCCTACCCACTCTCGCCGCCTCCTCTGCTCCCGCAGTCGACGCCGCAGCCGCTCTACAACCCACACACACCTTGGTTCTTCCCCCCGCCCCACCCCGCGTTCTCCCTGCCGCTGCCCGCGCAGTAGCAGCAATTGTATTACTATCCCCCGTGCCCGGCGAGCGCATATCTCCCCGCTTCGCGCCAGCTGCACAGCCTCTACCCCTACCCCTACCCCGGCGCCTGCGCTACTACCACCGCCAACAGAGTCGAAGGAGGCACAGGCGGAGGGGGGCAAGGGCGAGCGTGCTCCGCGCTTCACGCGTCAATTCCGCATGGAGGAACAGGTGGAGGAGGGCAAGTGTGCAGTGTGCTTCACACATCACCTCCGCATACCGCAGCTCCACCGCTCCGCGTCGCCTCAGTTTCACCGCTTCCTCGTGCCGATGCTTGTGTCGCTGTCCCTCGCGGGCTTGCCTCGCACCATCAACACGACCAACACAACCCATATGATGATGACGTACCCTGTCCCCGGCCCCTCGTCTATTCCTGCCGCTTCTGTGACTCTCCCCCTCACTGCTGAGGTTCGCCCGCGATAGATCCCGAGGCGCTGCCCTCGCGCTTCTTTAAGGACGGTGCACTGCCGTGCCTTGACATCGTCGCGCTTGGCTCTGCGAAGGACGCACACGCATGCGTGCAGTCTTGTTTGCAGTCATCCCTGAGGTGCGCAGACGCGGTGCTGGAGAATTGTCTCGATGTCAGGTACTTGCGGTCGCCTGCGGACTGGAGCAACTTGCGCATGCACGCTTTCAGTGAGGTGGAAATTGCAGATACTTTCGAGGACGATGTAAATAAGGTATAAACTGCATGAGAAATTCCATCGCCTGTCGTCTTGTCTCTTCAATGCCTTTGGCATCTGAAAACAGGCTCGGCCAATGCTGAACCCCCGGCTCCGCATTTGAAGGAGCGTCGCAACGTCAGAGCTTGAAACGCGTCTCGCTCGCGTCCATCATGTCGAGTCTCGCTCGCAAGGCTCGCCCCATCGTTGTATCTGATACTGATCACTCCTCTGATGTAGAGTTAGTTAATGAACAGTCCTCGGCAGGCAACAACCCGACAATGTCCAAGCAGGCAACGATCGCGAAGACCAAACTGCACGCAAACACTCAGTCAGTTTTTTCTCTTTTCATCATGGCTGACAACTCATACGCCACAGGGTGTCCAACTTTGACCAGAAGATCTACGAGCCGGTCGTCGGGCCTGGAAAGGTATGGATCCTTTCCAACCCTTTGAACAGACTTTCTGGCATGGCATCAACATTGGAAGCACTGACAGCTCTACTGAACTTCATGCCTTGATGGCCGGAGAATGGTAAGTCTCATTGCCTTTGTCGTCTTCTGCTGATCTTTCCCTTGTGTCCCAGATCTGACAAGAAAGAGGCTCACCGACGCATATACAACGCGATCGTGAGCTACGTGCCTCAGTTGAGTCAATTGGCCAAACAGCCAGGCAGGGGTGACCTTGCAAACAAGGCACTCGAGATG
The DNA here is from genome assembly GCA_001457955.1 of Heterobasidion annosum. Lineage (NCBI taxonomy): Eukaryota > Fungi > Basidiomycota > Agaricomycetes > Russulales > Bondarzewiaceae > Heterobasidion > Heterobasidion annosum. The sequence continues at coordinate 266,762 of CVKZ01000004.1, forward strand.
GCAAGTCGATATATGCGCTCAATTCACCTCGAGAGTCACTATATGCGCGCATACATTGACCAAAGCCTTACAGATGAACAGCGATGGCTCACAGGGATGCAGTGACAGCATCAACAGCATCAAGGGCCGGATCCTCAATTTTATTCTAGAGGTCCTCAATGCCAGCAGTGTGCCTCTGCTCTGTGAAGTTATGAAGGCTGGACGAGGGTTTGATCAACCGTAAGTAACGGTGTTCTATTTGATCTATCCCTGCTGCCATATTTGAACCAGGTCCCGATATGACCCCCAGCTGGAGCTGAGAAGAAACATCAGAAAACTTGTGCAGGATATTCTGCGAAGCACCCGATAAGGATGCAGCCATCACACGCTTCCTAGCCTAGGTCCTGTGAGCTTCCCCTACTCTGCAACAACCTGCATTGTATGTCTTTCGAGCTTCTGTATATTACTATAGATAGTGTAGGTAGAATAATAATAGAGACTTGATTTCTCATATGAGCTTCCCAGTCCGAATGGATCAGACAAGCCTACAGAGAGTGACAATGGCATTCATGATATCTCTACTCTTGAATGACCTGCCCAGTGCGGATGAATCTGACATGAGCTGCCGAGACTTGCCAGACTGGCGAGATCTCGTCAGACTGGCCGAATCTCGCCATGATGGCCATTTTCACGTTACCCTTCTCGACCCTTACAAGACCGGCGGCGCCTGGCGAGGCCGCGCCGCCACCCCCCGCTTACATAGCCTGCCCAGGCCGTGTCCGGTCATGGAAGATCCGCGCGCTTTTCCTGATGAACGACTGCGTAACGTGGCAATATGACGTGACGTCTCGTCACACAATGGCACGGTGTCGAGATGGACCCTCGATGTACTGCTAAGCTACGACAATCATGAAACACTCATGATCTCATCGATTCATCTCCAACGAGTCCACTTACCTCTCTAAAGTCGACGACAATGTGGTACAGTCCCCAATAAGACCCGAAACAGATCTTGACACGGCTGCTCTGGCTCAAGAATATGCCGTCCTTCTCAATGTCATGACTGGTTAGTGTATCGGCCACCGCTGTGGTTTCATAGTTTCTTTCTAACTTCCCACAATCATTGTTCTATTGGTTCGACAGCAGTGTTACACTCTCCTCACTGACACGTTGAATCACTAATGCAGTGCCGACGCTCTCGGGATCCGGGATTCAAAGCTTCCCAGCGCCAACGTGCTAGATCAGTACTTGACTTTGGCATGAGAACTAGGCCGTTGGTGAGTTACGGGTGAATGCTCGGCATTGTTGATAATCGTCGTTCTTGTGGAGAACATAGGTGCGCCGCCTTTGGTTCGGCGACCTTGCATTTTCGGACAATTCTAGCACATATCATTACAGATTCCCAATCCCGCGACACGCGTCAAATCGCCATGTATTCATACCTACAATCGCTCGCTGTCTGCTATAGTAACAGGTGGATGGTTATGGCACATAGCTTATCCAAAAAATAATCGGTTCAGATTTCCAGAATCGTTACATCTGCAAACTGGGGCGTTCTCGCCGGGCGTCAAACTCTGCATGGGCTCTGTCCAGATAGCCTTTGGGTGAAATCAAATCTCACAACTTAGAGTTACTGCGGTCGACAGGCGAGCGATTTCCGATGGTATCGGCGAACACCCTCCGTTTCGCTTCATGATGTTGCCGTCTATTCTGCCTGAGTACTCAGACGCATCATGAAACTCGTTGACTCATTCGCTTTTTATTCAGTCGCTGTCAACATATTTAAACAGACCCGCTCAGCTTCTCATCGACACCGTTCAGTTCCATCATGCCTTCTTCTCCAATCATGACCAACAATATTCACTCTGCCCCTGCGTTCGCGCCTCTTGTTACAAGCATGCCCCTACCTCTTCCTGAGTACATTGTTCGATTGGCTCGTACACACTTAGACCGCGAGATCGTGCTCATTCTAGATGACGCTGGCAAACCGTCTGACGCTAGTATCTCCTCCTTGACGTGGCGGCATGTTCTTACACATGTGCGTCGTCGTGCTGAGTATATCCTCAAGGCGACTGGTAGGGCACCACGCAACCTGGGAGAAGAAGCAGTCAATGTCGGATTGTTGGCCAGAAGTGACTACTCGTATTTTGTCACCCTTATGGCGATGATTATGATTCGTTGGACTGTGAGATTCTCCATTTCACTGAGAGCGACGACTGACTGCTAAATTTAGGTTCTGCTCATCTCCCCGCGTAATTCACCAGAGGCTGTCACGTCCCTCATGCAATCCGTCGGCGGGGTGTATTTGATCGTTGATGCTGAGTCGAGCGCGCTCGCAGCGAGTGTCGCTAGTGATTCTTTCGAGACAGTCCATGTTCCTAAGGATGACCTGGGGGCAGACCAACCCCCATCTCATTTTGACCTTGCTGAGTGGGATAATTTTCTCGGTTATGCCACAGACTTGGACTTGGCCGAAGAGGCACGCAGGCCTGTGGTGCATCTGCACACCTCTGGCTCCACAGGCACGTGTATCATTCAACTTTTTCCAATATTCGGTCTCATGGGCTATGTGGATAAAGGTCATCCGAAGAAGATCCCCTGGACCCATGAGTTCACGGTGACTTTGTCCCACGTCATGCGCAAGGATCGTCCGGAGGCGGTCGACACGATTCTCTATACACCGTTGCCTTTATACCACGTAAGCTACACGTTCTTTCACTCCATTCTGTTGTTGATCTTCTTCCACTTACACTATCGCCGGGAATGTCCCACGGCGTCTCCAGGCTACAGGACACACCTTATCGATCATTACTCTTCTTGGAACAGGAGGTGTTTATACCTTTGTCAATACACGTCACCCTATCTCGGTATCACTCGTCCTACGCCACCTTTCACTCTTTGGACCTAAGCTACAGGACGTCGACCTCGTGTTAGCTCCAAGCATCATAGAAGATCTTATCGGGGGCGAAACGAAGGACCAAGGACTACAGGTACGTTCTGTATCCGCTATGTCATCGGTCTCCAACCTCTGTTGACTTTACTCAAGGCTCTTCGCACAATGAACATGGTTCTGTTCTGCGGCGCACCGCTCAAAAAGGATATTGGCGATTTCCTAGTCAATAGTGGTGTCTGTATCGTCGCCGGCTATGGGATGTATGTTGCATGTTGCTATTCCTGTAATGATGTTCGCGCTCATCCACGCATTTGCAGGACCGAGACAGGCTTACTGGCGCGCATGTCTCCTAGCGTTGACAGGGACCCGTTAGACTGGGATTACTATTGCTTCCTCGACGACTATAAGGTCAAGCTGGATCCTGTAGACGAAGCCGGCTTGTTGCATAGTTTGCTTGTGATGGTGCGCATGGGACTGATCTTGTCATATCCTTGCTGATCTTCTCTTACGCAGCCGGGTACAATCACGCCTTGTATACTTAACCAAGGCGATCCGATTGCTTTCAAGACAGGTGATTTGTGGCTCCACCACCCTGATCCAACGAAATCACACTTGTGGAAGCATGCGGGACGCGCAGACGACGTGGTATGTTGTATTGTATTTATCTCATGCGCTTGTAACTCACATCCGCTTGTAGACAGTCCTAAGCAATGGCGAGAAGACAGATAACAAGCAATTAGGTTCGTCATTTGTCCGTCTTGTGTCCGCGTACCAATCATTTTCTAGATGCTCTCCTCCGCGCATCTCCCCATATTGCGCATACCGCCATCTTTGGCTCTGGCAGATTTATGAATGGTGCTATCCTCGAACCATCAGCCCCTCTCGTCCCATATACTCCCGAGACCGTCTCCGCTTATCTCGACACTGTCTGGCCACATATTACCGGCCATGTCAATCCCATTCTACCCCAGCACTCTCGCCTTGTTCGTTCCCTCGTACTTGTGGCCAAGCCTGACAAGGCGATGATGCGCACAGATAAGGGGACTATTAAGGTGAAGCTGACATTGGCCATGTATGAGGAAGAAATCGAGCAAGGGTACCAGACCATAGAGGATGGGGAGGAACTAGAACTTGGCATGCCAGAATCTGGCTTCCTGCCAGAGGATGTGAATGCACTGAGGCAATTTGTGCATGCAGCAGTGGCTAACGTGCTGCACCATGCAGTTGGAGATGAGGATGACTTGTTCGATGCGGGTTTGGATTCTCTTCTCGCGACTAGAGTTCGATCGTCTATCGTTTCGGCGATCAGGAGGTCGGGACGTTCGGCGGACGTATCCAGGAATGTCGTCTATTCATACCCCACTATATCGTCTTTGGTCCACTTCCTTCAAACTGCTCTTGCGTCGGACAGAGAAGCGGGCCACTCCGAGGACATTCATATACAGATTGAGCGGACCATCGCCGAGTTCTCCGCCAATCTCCCCTATCATCAATCCCCCTCTACTTCTTCCTTGACCCCCGACTCTGGCGCAGTGTATGCCGTCACTGGGACGACTGGGTCGTTGGGCTCGTTTTACATCTCTTTACTCCTGCGCGAGCCGGACGTCCAGAAGGTGTACCTGCTCAACCGATCGAGCAAATCGGCGACTGTTGAACAGAGGCAGAAGGACTCCTTCTTAGACAAAGGTCTTGATTATGGGGTGGTTGACCAGGCAATCGCAAATGGTCGAGCTGTATACCTCGAGATCGACTTGAGCCGGAAGGATCTAGGCTTAAACCAGAAGGCGTACGAGCAGGTCTGCATTGGTCTTCATCCTTGACGCCACATACTAACTCTGATCACTCACTGTTTAGTTGCGCTCCGAAGTCACGCACATCGTACACAATGCTTGGCTGCTGAACTTCAACCTCATATTGCCTTCATTCAAGACCCATGTTGCCGGCGTTCGCAACATCATAGATCTCTCGCTCTCATCTCCCCGCCCTGCTCCTCCACATGTCACATTCATCTCCTCCGTCGCAGCCGCAGGACGATACCCCGGCCCCGATTCCGTACCAGAAGCACCTATTCCTTCGTCGCGCATATGCCTCGAACAAGGCTACGCCCACTCTAAGTATGTCGCTGAGAAGATACTTGAAGAAGCTGTGAAGCAGCGATCCAACTTCCGTGCAACTATCGTCAGGACTGGTCAGCTTTCTGGTGCCGAGGAAACTGGTGCCTGGGCAAGGTCAGAGAATATGCCTATCTTGTTCCAGAGTTGTTTGCAGCTTGGAATCGTGCCAGAAGATCTGCCAGTGAGCATAGCATATTATTCGTTTGGCGCTTTTCTTACATCGCACATAGCCAGTGCGCTGGCTGCCCGTGAATGTAGCTGCTGAGATCCTCAATAAGGAGGTCTCTTTCAGCTCGGCCGCTACATTTGAAGGCTCCAGGATCCAATTCTACAGCCTTGATAACGGACTCTCCGCACCGTGGTCCTTGATCGCTCACGCGCTTGTGACATCCCGCGCCGAAAACCTCAGGCTCGTCACTATGGAACAGTGGCTTGATCAAGTGATGGCCAACCCTGATACGCCTGCAGCGAAGCTTCTCGAGTTTTTCAAAGACTTGCATGGAGGCGATATCATTCGCGGATTAGACGTCACGCGTGCCAGGCAGGTGGCAGGGAATATTGTGGACTATGAGATCGGGACGGATTTGGTGAGGAAATACGTTAGTTATGCTACAGCATAGGACCGGAGACGACTTCTATAGCGTGGCTGTACTTAGAGATTACTCGAGCAGTTCGATTTGCCTTAGAGTAGAACGTAATAGGCGTAATCAAGACTTGAAGGTCTTTATCGCTGCCTGGAAATCGGAGCTCACAAAAAGAGTTTCAAATATTTCACGGGGTTCCTCTTGCCTGAGACTGATGCAGCAGACGAAGGGAGTGCTGGTGAGAAGTCCAAAGCTTTACGTCTATAAAGTCCCAAGATATACAATGCGACACTTTATCATGCACTGTCTTTGACAGATTGCCACGACGCTCTGGATGAAATGTCTTTCCACCATCTACCACCACCGGCCAACATGAGTATCGAATTTGAGACGGTAATCAGCATATAGCAAATACCTAGCGACGTTGGGTGTCTTGCTGAGGTGCCCGTATCCTAAAACGGTGATAGAGTTGCCGTACGGCAAGTGGAACAGGTCTGCCAAGGTGACATTCTATCCGACATATGTTCGACGGTCAGTATCAATGTCATATTTCCTGAGTCGAGGTCTGGTACATACGTCTCCGGCGAGATACTTCTGCTTGCTCAGGATCCTTTCGTAGCCTTCAAGCTTAGATTCGAGCGTTGCCGCAAGTTCCGCCGCGCGCGCTTCATCAGTCTTGACTCCACGCTTCCTGTGCATCGCAGACACTCATCAGCTGAAATGTGCGTGAAGAATAGAGCGATTAAGACACACGGCTTGAATATCTTCTCGAGGCAGATTCCACCGGCATATGGCTCGAAGTCGTTCACTTCGATGCTGGCAGCCTGTTCGAAGATTGCAACGGCCTGCAATTCGGTGGGGATGAGCCCTGGCGTGCCCTGGCTTGCATACTTGGTCGCAATGTAACGACTGATAGCGCGAGATTCATAGACGATGAACCCGTCGTCGTCCTAGATGGGCGCGAGGACGAAGCTTCTGTTATTCGAAAGCAAAAAATGTGCATGTGTTATGACATACGATGTAGGGTACTTGTCCAAAAGGCTGTTTTTCGAGGTGTGCGGGGCTCTTGTGTTCCCCGGTTAGGAAGTTGACGGGGACAATCTCGTACGGCACGTTCTTCTCCTTGCAGATGAGAGCAACGCGGCGAGTGCAGGTCGACTGCGCGACACCGTGGATTTTGAGGACCATTGTGGAAAGAGGACGAAAATTCAGCGTGAACGCGATTGAGTGAGTGGGGACTGGGTTGTGAAGCTGCAGCTGAGGACTGACCGCGGCCGTCCATATTTATATTCGAGCAGGATCCGTCTACAGACAGCATGCTGATTGGCCGTTGTGCGGAGTGTAAGCAACATTAGGCTGGGTTCTGAGTCAGCTTACAATACGGCTGACGCGTCTCGCACCTTCTCATCCACATCTTTGGACGCCTGTTACCCTCTGTTACCAGCTGTTACCCCAAATTACCCCTCATATCTCGTCTGAAGCCATGAGGTAGACCACACCTTGCTATCATTTGTAGCGCAAATTTGAGGAGTCATTGATTTTATTGGTGGGCTATCTCGGGGTCGCCCTGCCTGTTTGCAAAACGTCGCGGAGAAATCCAGTGCTCTCCAGATCATGAACGTGTCGTCGTCTCGGCGGTTATAAGTCACCAACAGTGATACCTGTTATTTTGGGAGCGAGAGCTGACATCGCAGGGATATCTCGTCTATCATGACGCATGGAGGTCGAAGACTCTGTCAAGGCGAGTTAATCAAGTTATCGAGATGGGAATCAGCGCTGATAATACGGTAAGTAGTGATCGATGCTTTCTGGAGGTAACAGCTTACCATGCATAGACACGAATGTCAGTCGAATGTCCCACTGTGTTCCAGGTAACGAGAATCATCTTAGCACATGACTACATCAAAACAGTCATGCATTGATCTTCACAAGAAAGGGTCATTCGTAATTTCTATGGCTAACTGTCGTTAGGGCGACCATCTTGGACGCCTTCACTGCTATTTGAGCAATCCGCTGTAGGATAACATCATTCTAGTCAGACTCACCTTCTAAGACTTGTCTCATGGCGGCATCGAGAGAGGCTACATAGCGTGGCAGTCTCTCACAAGTCACCGACAGCCCGGGGTAGCGCGCGTCTATCACAACTGTGTATGAACCACCCAGTCATGGGATCAAACAAGGACTAGAGCAAGACGGCGAGTCTATCTCCAAAATTCCAGTTCACAAAGTACAACATTGAATTCGCTTCTGTGCGCTCATTTCTAATTAAAGTATTCTGACGAACGCATGAAGTGGAGACATCAACAAGAGACACCCCAGTTTAATTGCACCATTTTCGTGCATTTTCGAACAGCCTGAACCATGGACCCATACCTTTCCAGCTCTCCTTCAACTCCTGGGGATACCAGCTATTGCTCTCCAACGCAACGACCCTCTCCGGATGAGGCATCAATGCGAGCACTCTGCCATTTGGCGTTTGGAGTCCTGTGATCCCTTCAAGAGACCCGTTGGGATTCAAGGGATAGGCCATTGTTGGTTTTCCTTGCGAGTCGACGTATTGGAGAGCGACTAACCCTCGCTTCTTTACGGACTCGAGCTGTTCGGCGCCTCCAAGGAATGCAGCGCGCCCTTCCCCATGAGCGACCGCGACCGGCATCCTCGAGCCTCCCATGCCAGCAAGGAAAACAGAAGATCGCGTCACCTCATTGTCCGCAATTTCAACCATCGATACCCTGCCCTCAAACCTCTCACTCCTATTTGGATTAAACTTCGGCCAGTCCTCAGCCCCAGGTATGATCTCCTTCATATGACTCAGGAATTGACATCCATTGCAGACTCCCAGCACGAACGTGTCACTTCTGGCGAAGAAGTCCGAAAAGGCTGTTCGTGCGCTGCGATGGAGGAGTGCGGAGTTTGCCCAACCCTTACCGGCTCCCAGAACATCTCCATACGAAAAGCCGCCGCATGCTGCAAGTCCGCGGAAGTCCTCCAGCAAGACACTGCCAGAGATGACGTCGGACATGTGTACGTCTACAGCATCGAAGCCTGCGGCAGTGAACGCCCATGCCATCTCGACATGTCCGTTCACACCTTGCTCTCGCAAGATGGCAACCTTGGGCCTTTGAAGTAAGGAAGGTTGGAGATGATATGAGAACGTCAGATCGTACGATAGACCCAGATGGGAAGCATCATCGATGAGGGTAAACTCTTCCGACGCGCAGGCTGGGTCGTCACGCAATAATTGCATCTTGTAAGACGTCTCCGACCAGATTCGCTGCATATCAGCGCGGGTACTGACAAAGATAGGATCGCTTTTGTAGATGATGGAAATGCTGTCGAGCTTCGGGTCGTCATGGATAGCGCCCAGAACGTGAATCGAAGTCGACGGGAATCCCTCTTGATTGAATGCAGCGACAAGTTGATGGACTTTACTCTGTGCGACCTGTATGACAGCGCCCAGCTCCTCGTTAAATAGAATCTCCACGGGGTTACCGGATGAATGCAATGCGTCGAGTGAGATCTCCATCCCGACCCTGCCGGCAAAGGCCATCTCTGCCAACGTCGTGAAAAGACCTCCATCAGAGCGATCGTGGTACGCTAGAACGAGCCCAGGGTCGCTTTTCCTGATATTCTGACAACCCTGGAAGAAGGCTCGGACGGCTTTTGGGTCCTCTACATCAGGCGCCTCGTCCCCTATCTCCTTAAACACCTGTGCAATCGCGGATCCTCCAAGCCTAATTTTGCCCAATGCCAAGTCGAAGAAAACGAGTACGGTGGACTCTCCGACATTCGTCTTCAACTCTGGCGTCCACGTGGCACCGACATCGTCGACAGGCGCGAAGGCCGTCACGATCAACGAGAGAGGGGAGCTGACCTCCCGCTCTTCACCGCCATCCTTCCACCGCATGGCCATCGACATCGAGTCCTTTCCTACTGGAATCCCGACTCCGAGTGCAGGGCAGAGCTCCATCCCGACGGCGCGCACCGCTTCATAGAGCCCAGCGCCCTCTCCTGCCTTGCATGCAGCACACATCCAGTTGGCGCTGAGCTTCACGCGTTGGAGATCACGAACATGGGCGGCCGCCAGATTGGTGAGCGATTCGGCAACGGCCATCCGTGCGGACGCTACCGGGGAAATAAGGGCTAGGGGCGTGCGCTCTCCCATGGCCATAGCCTCGCCAGTGAGGACGTCGAAACCATACGATGCACGGGTGACTGCAACGTCGGCGACAGGAACTTGCCATGGTCCTACCATCTGGTCTCTGGTGACGAGACCAGTGATCGTACGATCGCCGATAGTGATAAGGAAAGATTTAGAGGCGACGGAAGGAAGTCGGAGGACACGAGATGCAGCCTCCGATAGACGCTCATTAAACGAGAGGGAGGGTATGTACGACGATAAAGTGATGTCGAAGGGAGAGCGATGAAGGGTGCGAGTGTTGTCAGACCGCGACATACGAGGAGGCTTTCCAAACAGCGTCGACATGCTGAGATGAATGACGTCATCCTGCAGCAGGCGGTCTGTAACGATGAGATCTTCCTCCACGGTTGCTGTACCGATGATGGCGAAGATGCATCGTTCTCGTTCAGCCAACTCCCGGAAAAGATCTTCCTTCTCTGGGGAGATGGCCAAGACATATCGCTCTTGAGACTCGTTACACCATATCTCCATCGGTGACATGCTAGAATCAGCGACAGGCACGTCTCTGATTTCAAAGATTGCGCCCAGCCCTGAATCGTGGACTAGCTCTGGCAGCGCATTAGATAACCCTCCCGCCCCAACGTCGTGGATGCTTTGAATCGGACTCTGATCGCCGAGGTTCACACAAGCATCGATGACCTGTTGGCACCTACGCTGCATCTCGGCATTGTCCCTCTGGACTGAGGCGAAATCCAAGTCTGCAGACCCAGAGCCGAGAGACTGACTTGACGCCGCCCCTCCTCCCAGACCTATCAGCATCCCGGGACCACCAAGGACGACGATTTTCGCGCCGGCATCGATCGTGGACTTGTGCGCAAATTGGGGACGGACATTCCCCAATCCACCTGCGAGCATGATAGGCTTGTGGTATCCGCGCACCTCCGATGCGGTTTCAGTTACGGGGACGCTCTCACAAAAAGTGCGGAAGTATCCCGCGAGCGCTGGGCGGCCAAACTCGTTGTTGAAAGCACTTGCCCCAAGTGGGCCTTCGATCATGATGTCAAGGGCGGAAGCGATATGCGCTGGCTTGCCAAAGTCGGTTTCCCAAGGCTGGTTGTACCCGGGAATGAGGAGGTTGGACGTCGTGAAGCCCGCAAGGCCAGCCTTAGGTTTGGATCCCCGTCCTACAGCACCTTCGTCACGGATCTCGCCACCTGAGCCAGTAGCAGCGCCGGGGTAAGGGGAAACAGCAGTGGGATGATTATGTGTCTCGACTTTGATCAGGACAGGCATGGCTTCGTCGGAGGATTGGTATAGGTTGAGAGTGCTGTCGGGCGTATATGCGACACCGAAAAGAGGTGCAGTTCGTCCCTCAAAGACAGCGGCATTGTCCGAGTAGGCCGAAAGCGTCCCGAGTCCGTTGATCTGCTCTGTGTTACGAATCATCTGGAAAAGAGACTTGTCGAGAGCTTGACCATCGATCGACCATGATGCATTGAAGATCTTATGGCGACAGTGTTCCGAGTTCACCTGCGCGAACATGAATAGTTCGGCATCAGTTGGATTGCGATCAATGGGAGACTTTCCTGAGACGAAAGCTTCCACAAGATAGTCGATCTCATCGGAAGCAAGAGCGAGGCCCAAGGACTTGTTTGCGCGCTCGAGGCGTTGTCGTGGTGAAAGGTCATCATTCGCTGCAAGATCGATGGTTCGGAGAGGTTTGGGATCGCGATGTCGGAACATGTCCTCAGGAGATGGAGGTTCGAGTTGTACGATCTGAGTCATCCTGTCATGAAGAAGCGGGGCTACCACGATAAGATCTTGCGACGTGAAGAGTCCTTCCTTCACTGTAAAGACAAAGACGACACCACGCTCCAAACGTTCAATGTATCCACCAAGATCACAGAGCCTGGCAATGTCCGTGGCTTTGCTGGACCAGGGAGAGACAGAACCAGGCCTGGGAAAGACATACACAAGTCCCGACCCTCTCGCGATCGCCGCTTGCGTGCTCTCCAGATAGACCGAGTCCCCATAATCCAAGAGTCGATTCAGTACCTGGCGCGGTTGAGATGAGGATTGAGATAGCTCAGATTCTGCATCACCCGATGCGCAGTCGACCAGATGAACGTAGACGGCATCGATGGAAAGGATGGTGGGACGAGAGCTCTGGACCGCTTCGAGCAGCGCCTGCCTTTTTGAAGGAGACAAAGCGGAGGAACCAGTGAGAACCAGCATCTTTATCGGACGAGAAAGATTTCACTTTGAATTCCAATGTGATCAACCTGGGTTGCGTACCGTTCACGATGAACACAAGCAATGCACTGCACCTAGCGTGTTCGCCGCACAAATCCGACCGGTACAGCCCTGTAAGTGTCTTGTTAATCAGCAATGAGCAAGTGTGGTATGCAACATATAAGCGCACCGCTAAGATGGACAAGTGAAGAGGAGCGAGCTGGTGGCTGGGAAGAGCACCGATCTCGTCCAAAAATTGGCAGAGCCCTAACCTTGATCTGTGGTTGGATGACGTCACTGCGAGGCCCCACTTGACTCAGCGGTCTAACGTCAGGTTTTGGTGAGGAGGCAACGACAATTTGGCGGCAAGCCTTGTGAGTCACCCCAGACATATTGCCGCGCTCAATCAAAATCATGTTTCCTATCTTCGAGCAGCTCCTTCATATAGTCACGACATATCAACGGGAAAATTGGCCTTAGGGCTTGAAGGTGTCCTCTGTTCACAAGAACCCCTTGAGCATCTTAGCCGCATGTCACCATTACTTTTATGATTTGCATAGAAGGCGTTATGGACGTGTGGAAGAGACCAGCATGAAACACCACATTCTCTGCAGGTATTGCAGTGGTTGCGCTTGCATCAAGGGGTTCCGCGGTAGCCCGCCACTGTTATCGAAGTATCTAATCATCTGAGAATATAGTCATGCTCAGCGCCGTAGCGTCGTGCTTCTCGAGAGTATCTAGAGAACCCTGACTTTTTCTCTGATTCTGAGACGTTCTGTCACTACAAGTTATGATATACTGCGCCGCACGAGCTACTATGTCATCGAACCACCTATTTCGTGTACGGTCTATCTCAAAATCCCAGTTCTCCGCCGTCTTTTATAATAAACTAGTACACCTTGGCGACCAATAAAACCTCTTGCAATGCGTCTGCATACTTCTGGAATTCAAGCTGTGAGCAAGCAAGGGCACGCCGGAACATCTCTTCAAATAGACTTTCGAAACCTCGTATGACGGGATACTGGCCCACGCCATGCCCTCTCACGTTCAAGCAGCACCGTGTCACCTCGTCCTCCTCCTTCTCGGCGTACCCAGCCCACTTGCAACCCGTAGGATCGGCCTTCTCGAACGACACCTTAGAGTGAGAGCCCCGGAGACCTGGAGGGTTGACGGTGGTCGCCAGATCGAGGAAGAGCGCGACGTGTTTTGGCTTGAAGAGCGCACCGTTTTCTTGCACGATGAAAGGGCAGGTCAAGCCTTCAGCAGTGCATTTCCTGGCCCCAGTCGATCTCGATTTGATCTGGTACGGGATAAGTACGAATTTCTTCAAAACAATCGGCTCCGCGATGTCTCCCTCGTAGCCCACGAGAAATCCGTCCATCACTGGATGACCGGCTTTGCACTGCACCGCGCAAGTGCGAGTCCAGAGCTCGCATAGAAATTTGGGCGTGATTTTGTCGATGTCAGTGTCAACTTGCACGAAATGCGTAAAGTTAAGCCAAACACCGCTCCCCCAGGACATGGCCCAGCATCCAAGAGACCTCTGGTCCTCTTCCTTAGAAAGACCCAAGTCGTCTCCGAGCAAGGTGACGAGAAATTGACTGAAGGTCACGGCTGAGATCGCGTCAAGATGTCTGTCTTCTTTTGTTTGAACAAATCGGCCTCCATGGGGAAGGGTCGCCTTGTCGCGGGCCAGTGTCATGAGGAGCCGGCCGCACAAGTCACCTTTTATGCCTCGATCGAGCACAACTCCATTGTAAACAAGCTTTTCAAGCAAGATCTCCATCGCGATATTATACGTGTTACCTTTTCGATTCAATTCTTGGGCTGCAGCAATAGCGAGAAGCGGTTCGGAGGGCGCTTTGGTGCTGAACCCGCCGCGGACGACACCCATCAACATGCGCATGTGTCGGGCCACCGCGGTCTCTACCACTGGACTTGCGGCTACGTTTTCAGCAACTTCGAGAAGGACTCGACTTGCAAAGGCGGCAAACGCATGATGCTGATCGTTCGGGTTGAAATTATAGACACCGAAAAGCCTGAGTGTGGCCTCGCGCAACAGATCGCTCGGTCTCAAAGTCTTCCAAAGCTGAAGAGGCGCCGTTAGAAGATATACGATAGTGTACGGCATGGCTGATACGAACCGGACGCCCGAAGAATTTGAGGTTGTGCAACATCAGTGCGTCTTCTGGCTTCTTTAGTTGTTCTAGGGCCTCCTCTCTGAACTGATCAAATCCAAGGTAGACCCAGACAGGCAACGGAATGTATGGATCCACGAACAACCTGAAAGTAGAAGGAGTTTCCTTTTGCAGGGCCAGTGGAGGTACAGACGCCTCTGTGTCCACGAAAAGATGCCAAAATACGATACCATGAGAATTTTCGCAGCCGTCGGCAGCTTTGATGATGCGCCCCAGAGCGTCAAGCGAGATCCGTTCAGTGGGAGCGCGCAGACCCCCCATTCCGCGAGATATTCTGTTGAGAGCAGTGCACCCGTCCAAGGCAAGGATGAATCGACTGTAACCAAGCGCGTGCAGTTTCGTGGCGAGAGCTTGCATTCTGGGTTGAACAAGATGAAATAATACAACTCCAGTCTTCTGTTCAGTCGAGTTGGATATCATGTCTTCGAGTTTGATCTCGTAATCTGCGAGGATTTGCTCTGCACGCCTCGCGACCTCAGTGAACTGCTTACGGCGACTGGCTGCAGGGAGTTCCACCTGCCATGCACGCATCGCCTCTTTGGGCGATGGCGATGGCTCCATCGCGTCTGTCACAACCTCCAACAGTGCTCCATAAAATGCCGCTGCTAGCTCTTCGCCCTATCATGATGCAATGTCAACGACGAATCCTCGTGCCAGACATGTAGGATGACTTGCAATAAACCGGGATGCATAATCCTTTGCGAAAAAATCGAGAACTTCTGGATCTCGCGGGGGCCAGTGAGTTTTTTGGTCATTCTCGCCTTGCAAGTAGATACTCAGTGTTGGGACCTGAGAGTGTACAGATCAAGAGAGACAGGGCAAACAGTGTATACAAAGGTACGCACATGGCTTCCTAACTCTTCAACGAGACGTGATTTTCCGGTGCCGTGGGACTGCTGAATACTGATGATTTTTCCATGATATGTGTCATCCCTATACATAGATTCATATTTGGAAAGAGCTTGAAGGAACTCGTCCACTACCCCGCCTCGGTATTTTTGATGAAAGGCCTTGTCTAATCTCATCGCCTGCTCGTCTCTATTTAAAAGTCCGGATATGTCAACGCTGATTCAGACGGACAAAGATGACGAGACCGACTCACGCGGTCTCCGGCAAATCGTCATCGATGACTTCGAGCATGTCAAACAATGCATACAAGAGCAAGAAGCGTTGACCACGTACTGCATGCGTTCAAAAGGAATTCTGCCGCATGTTCGTGAGCGAGTAAAAGGTCTGTAACTCGGCGGCGGGCTTCAGTTGACGGAGTTGGTTTTTGTCGCCTCCATGGAAGAGGGCATTCGAGAGGGACAGCGGAAGTTTACCCTGAGGTAGCTTGGCAAGGATGCCCATAGTGGATTGCATGAAATTCTGGGGGATAGTCGAGGCCGTGAGGTCCGGGTGGAGGGAGCGTTGGACCTCAGTCTTCGCTGAATCGTAGTAATCCAAGATGAGCAAAATAGAGCCCTCTTGTACATCCGATCTGTTGAGAGCTTGGAACCAGCCGATGAGCTGCTGTGTTGGATTGGCGGTCGAATTATCAGACACATCCACGGGGGTTCTCAGAAATGTTTGTGCGTTGGAACCGGAGTTGAGAGAATGGGAGTAGAAAGGAGTAGAAACTGAAAGGGACTTCGCCAAGCGCGTCGCCGTCACATGCGGTCCTCAGCTGAGGTAAGGCGAGGCACGTGAGGAGGGGGAGGGCGCAGGCGGCGCCACTGCAGTGCATGGCAATGGATGGAGCCTGTCAGAGACGTCTGAACAGCCGCAAAGTGCGAGGAAATAGTTCAGTCATCGCGTATTTACAATCACCGGACCTGCCGAGTTTTCCCAGGTCTGAGATACTGACTGTATGCTACTCGTGTATCGTACTGGGTGTGCATGTGCATGATCAGTGTTTGATTCATGCGTCTGAAGTATGGCAGCCTACTAGCCGCCGATCTCGAGTCTCCCTGAGTCCTGCACACCGCAGTCGAGATGCCGCGGACATATGCAGAGCGATAGCCAAATGTCGGGCACATAGTACGTGACTGAATTTGCACCTCTTCTTAGATAACCTGCCTGTAAACTATGGTGGGAATGGATACCGAGACAGGGCGTATGCTCGGACCTCGGTCTGCGGTCCATCAAAAGTCAAATTTCGTAAACAAAAAATGCTCGCGAGACCTGGGAGGAATTCATCAGCGATGAAAGTTTTACACAGTTGTAATTCATCCAAATGTCGATGAGAGTCTTGATTGAACTCCACTGACATGACCCTGTGCCCTTCTGTCTGTCGCACACCAATCGCTGTATGCTCAGTAATTCGCCGCCAGGCGCTTCATGACGTACTCCGTCGCCTGCAGTCAAATCAACCACGCGAACATCAGTTCGATGCTGTAAGGTGGAGAGTGGGACGGCCTACCGAGATTGGTTCGTAGCGTTTCGGTCTGCGCGCATCAAACGTGCCGGGGAGGCACTCGATGACCGTGTCAAAATCCTGAGTAGCGATTCTCAGGTGGCGGTTACTGAAAGAGTGAGACGGACTTGCCGTGGAGCAGAACTATAAGATGAACCATGAAATTGCCTTGTGGATAGTAGCGCATATAGGATAAATAGAAACGCATATAGCTTACATATGGTATAGAATACCGCTCGGGAGTCATTCCATCGGAGGAGACAAGTCCCTGCGGCGCCTGCACGCGGTGTATCGTACTTCGAACAACGTCATTCGACCCTACGATATCCGACACATACAAATGGCATCGTAGTATGGGTTAGCAAAGAGCCGCGTGATGCAAAATCGAGACTTCATTTACATCGCATCATGAGATCGCCGGCATTGACGATAAGCGCGTCTTTGACAGGGGGCGCCGCCTATCCAGGACGCAGGTCGTATACATGAGTGTTTGATTGAAAGGGGAAAGACAGAAGGGGCTTACCCGGAACACGCCAGGCTCGTTGATATCCTCGACTTCGAGCCCACCGACATCGTCCTGCAGCAAGAGCGTGATAGATCCAAAATCTGAATGAGCGCCAATGCGGGCGATCGAATTCGCGGTGAGCGCGGAGACTGGAACACTATTCTCGTCGGCGCCATACGATGAATTCAAAGGCATAGCATTAGGGGGTCAAATGCGCGCCATATTCGAGAACCTTCTTGCCTAGGATAGTGCAACAGCCGCAGCTGGTTGTCTGGTTCCTGGTGGTACTGATTCAAGAAGTCCTCGGGGAGGTGAAGGCCGAGCGCAATGGCGGAGAGGATTTTGTACTTGATCTCGTCGCACGCCTGTAAGCACCCAGTCCATGGATAAATAGTCAAACCCGACGAGCCAACGGCTGATACGAACGGAGGCTGACCCAGAAAAAGTCTAAGCAAGCTTCTTTGAATCCAGGCAAGACATCGTCTGGTAACCAAATATTAGGCTGCATGCTGTCTTCTTCACGACCGACCTGCAGAATGAAGGGTTTGTGAGCGGGATCCTATGACGAGCCTAGCCTCGTGGAATGAAATGGTCATGACGTGCCTCGAAACTCTCTTTTACGTCAGGCGCCTTCGCTCTGTGTGCAGAGATTTCCTTCTCATCGTAGATGTGCTGAGCCACTTTCTCGACACCTGGAGCCGAGTAGCCTGTATATATGTGATACAAATGAGACATCTTGCCGTTCACAAATGCCATGAAAGCGTACCGCGGTGATGCGTGCCTGAGGGAGGGTGCGGGGCGAGTTGTTTTACTTCCATTGGCTGAGCAAAAAACTTTTTCGACTATCAAGACGTTAGAAATCCAGAAGAAATGAATCAATAGAACAATGAGCACCCAATCAAACATTGCTGGATAGAGAATATCGGTTGGTCGGACTGCTCGGGTGTATGAAATCGATAGCGTACTCTGTATCTTGTCCTTGGGGAGGCCATGATTGACCAAGTAAACGAACCCGATTTCTTTGAACGATTCCAGCATCGCATCTGCGACAGATTGCTTGTTAGAGCCATCGAGGAAGGAAGCAAAGTCGACGATGGCGATCTTGGCGTTGTCGGGCTGTGTCATGGTGAGGTAAAACTCCGCGAATATTTTTTCGCGCTTTCAGCTGCCAGTACTCGCGCTCACGATCTTTGACTCGGGTTGGACTGACGAACAGAGACGACGAACACTCAGAATGGTTGACACAGAGCGAGAGTCTCCCCTTGATAAGAACGACCAATTTAGCCAGGGGGCGTGTCGACCAAACACCGCCAAGCAGCCCTGCACGAGCGGACTGTGAATTGCTTAAAGGGCCTTTGAGCGATTCAGTACTCATTTTTGGCCGCGACATCGGTGATTGATTGGGAGATTGAGATGAATCGCATACAAAGCTTACGGAAATTGCTATCAACAAGGCTTGGGAATGGCGGAAGATCAGACGAGATCTAGAATTTACAACACATAGTTCCAGGCATCATAACCCCGAGCAGGAGTGGGTACAAGGACGATCGATGGTGGGGATGACGATGACAGAACGAAATCTCTGAAGCTGAAGGGCTCAAGAGTGCGGCATGAGACATGTTCTCGCGACGTAGTATATGGCGCCAGATTGCGTCAGTTTCATTTTGAGCATATGCTTCCTGCCTCGCGGACGAGGATAATAAACGCGACTGCATCTCCACCACAAGTCACGCAAAATAGTATGCCCCATGAGGTATTGAAAATTTCCTATTTCCAGTTCAAATTGGACCAGTCGGGGAATGCAGCGGGACACTGGCCCGCGGCGATTCTTTCTGTGATAAAACGACTTGAGCAGTCGCATCACCGATGACCGAACATCGACAAGCGGTTTCAAGTACGACTAGGACCTACTTTCGCCTCCGCGCCGGCTGGTCTGGCCAATTGGTCGGATCTTTTTGTTAGCATCTGTTTCGACTTAGGGGTGGGTCTTCGGCACTGAATTTTGGATCCCCCGACCACTTTGCTCTGGATAAGCGACGCAAGAGCCTGCAAAAGAGATCCTGTGCGATGCAATCCGCCTTCTGCACCATTCTCCGAAATGCGTACGATACTCGCCTTGCCGCATCCTCTGTTCACCTCAACACTGATTCTTGATCATAGCATATGCGTGATAGGAGATGAACGAACGTACTGTGTTCGCACAGCAGGCACTCGTACAATCGAAGGCAGTGCAGACGTCGAGCCCATCCGCCTCATCAATTCACCCCATCGTTCAATGTGACCGAGTCAAAATCGGGTGCAGGGAGAAATCGCACTGCCAGCCGAATGAATGGGAGGACTCGTCCAGAAAGTCAGGACTCGGTAGCGAGCTCGCTGGGATGTTTGTCAGCCGGCTTGAGCCCAAGTACAGGCGCGCACCCTTGAAGTATCCTTCTTTGCATCGAGAACGGGCGGGGTGTGGAAAAGATTCGCGAGGGGAGTTGGTAGACGTGAGCAACATCGCTGAGATAGAGGTTAGTTGATGCATGATATCGATGGTCCGGCCCCAGGAATGTATGATTGAACGAACACTCACCTCGCGGATATCGTGTTTGTATCTAGCTTGTGATCTTAGACAGCCGAGTAGATTGGAATATGTACCGCTCATGATGCTTTACATCGCCGGGGGCCGTATGTGCAATGAGCAAGTTGTGCCATGGGAAAAGGCGGGACGCTCTGGCGTCGATGTATGTTGTCTGTTTCAATGTTGAAGGAGTGAAGGCAATGGCCGAGGTTCGGATGTCAAGTCAGGTAGGGTTAGGGTCCAATTCTCCTCTCCTTCGACCTACTTACCGCCTGAGTCTCCTCAGCAGACTGATAAATAGTCGATGACGAATCGATTGGGTGGGTCTCTCCTATATACAACCTCGACCGCCGATCAACGAGTCCACCTTCGTGAAATTGTTCCCGTTATAGGTAGTCTACGCAGCTCTGCGGGAAATTTCTTTGGCAACTCAGCGGGTCTAGATAAATTCTATGCATTCCGGGAGGACTTTCGAATAGTTCAACCTGCACGCGCCGCCTTTCTTGGACGCGACTTCAACGACTGTCTCTTCTTCACATGCACTCGTCCTCTACGATCCTCAAACTGTCACGAATGTCTCACAGCCGTAGACGACGAAGACTATCGACGCGAGAGTGCGGTTTCTTGCTCACGGACTATCTTCTCCGGATCTATCGCGGGTCAAGGTGGGATATTACGAGTCACGGCGTTTGACTGGCCTTAATACTAACAGGCAATTTTAGGTACGATGCGGACCTACCTTCGTTCTGCGCGCACGTCGGATCTGTGTCGGCAGGTCTGGTCGCATTCTCCTTCGGATCCAGTAGCCGAACAGCCCTAGAAGTCAAGCTTGAGGGCCTGATTGATGTTTGACACTATACATATTGTACAAAACTGATGCAGGCCGCCATAAGCTGCCGTCAAATCCACAAGCAGGTGTAACTATTCATCGTGTGATTCCTCACCGCCCTCGGTCGAGCCTTTAATACTTCTCCTCTCTACTCCTCAGACTCGGAGTCGAACACCTGTGTTGGGAATGTCAGATGGCATTGTCACAAAAAAGGTGGAAATATGCTGACGCAATCCACCCAGGCCTCTCCATCTACGTCGAGTGGGTACCAGGGCCTGCCCGTGTTATACCACCTATCCGGATTTAGAGGTTCGAAGGAAGAGTATCATAGTCAATGACGCGCCACCTCACATATCAATCACGAATCTCACCGATCAGGTCCGAAACAACAGCCATCACATCTGCATCTCGTAGGCAGCTTTTTGAGATTAAACAGCGGAATGAAGATAGGGTGTCCATCTGGGTTGAAGCCTGACTTGTGTATACCCGTGTCGTGTTTCTGCCACCATCCGGTGCTGGCGTTGCCATCAACATCTTTAGTGCGCAAAGCGAGCTTGAGAGTGTCTTTCTCTGGGAAAGAACACATTAGTTGAGTATAATTTCCAAAATGCCACACACCCACCTCCTTTGGAAAGGAAGAAAAAGTACCCATGGCACGCGTATAGGCTTGTTACAACAGACTTATTCCTCCATTTGAAGTCGCTCTTCAAATAGTCGAGTAACTCCGTTGGAATCCTCGTCGTCTGCGGGCGATGCATCACGAGAAGGGCATTATGGATACCGTGAAACTCCCATTCGCCTTTGATAGACGCCTCTGCGAGGCTAGGCACGTCCCTAGTAGTGCACAGATGAGTTCCGCTCCCTTATTTGCGAACGCAAAGGACTCACAGATCTGACTTTGGGTCTATTTCGTTTCGTGCCACCTCTTTCGAGTTTGCTACGTACGAGTCCTCGGGCTTCCCTACGATTGGCGGGTTGAGTTCCTTCTGATCAGGAAAGTCGTTATAAACATTGCCCTCGATGTCAAACTCGCCCGTATCCTCATTGACGGTTCCATAGTCTCCCACCTTAATCAAATATAATACGGTCAACCGTGTTGGCAACTGCAGGAGCCATCAACACATTACTTGTATCTTCTTCAGCGGGTCCCAATTTGGATAATCCGCCGTTACCCGTTGGATCATATCGATATATAAGCGAGGGTCGCGGGACGAATGTGGGGTCGAGGTTTGCATGCTCATTGTGCTGGAGTGGTGAAGGTCGGAAAGGAGAGGATGAACACTGGGAGGCGAATCCTATCGAGTTTAAATATCATTCGGTAGTCCCACGCCTCTCTCCAGTGTCAACATTGAGTGGCGACCACTGCAAAAAAGGCCACATAGTGGCAATGCATAAGCGCAACAATAAACCACCACGAGTAATGCCGAATCTTTGACCCTGTGAACAATATAATCGACAAAGGACTCACCTTATCAATGCTGTGCGCACATTCAACGTGAGACATGTATCTGCGGGCGGCACAAGGCTAGTGAGAGATCAGCCGTAGCGACTCCATTCGTCTTCGCTTTGAACGAGCACAGGGATAAGAGACATACAGAGAACTCTTCTCGTCTCCATGTTATCCAAGAACAGAGACCGGCAAGGCGGTGATTGTAATCTATATCGCGGTCGAGGAGCGGGTAACAACCTGGCATAACAGAGCGGTTCGGTGCAAGGTTTCAACAGGGAAAGCCGAATGAGGACAACAGATACCATTCGGTTGAGATCTCACTCTTACGATAGCGCTTCAAGTGAATGGAACGTAAATCACGGCTTGGCGCGGTTGAAGCTACTCTAGCAAGTGTCCAGCGCCCAGTGTGAGGGCTGCGCTGAAACTAAAGGGGTGTGCAGAGGCCCAAGCGCTCAAGTACACAGGTGTCTTTTGTTCTTGACAATTGCTTCTTCTCGCGCACGCTGTCTCAGTTCCTCCACAGGTCCCCTTGGGAACCGTCCAGGTCTCATTTCGAGGCGGGCACATCATCAACCTTCACTTGCAAGGACACTCACCACTTCATCTGTCGCGCATGCACCCCACCTTCATGTCGTTAACGCCACAGAGAGGCTCGCGTGAAGTGCGGTTCAAGGCGCACCCGCCGTGTACCTTGTCGATTGATTCCCTCAGAGGCGCGCACTAACGAACAGGACACATGTCCACGCACCTTGACCTCACTACCAAAGACGCGGCATCGCAAAGAGATCCACGGGTCACCAGGTTTGTAGTCACGCACACGATTCGTGGCTTCGATGAGGTTGTTGCTCACGTTGCCTCCAAGTCATTCAGCGCGCGGGCTCCACAGCTGCTTGCTCATAGTACCGTCGGACGCCGTGAATTCCGGTAGCTTGACATGCAGCGCAGCAAATATTCGCCCCTGAGCGGCCCATCCTTCTCGTTTGCAGCTTTACAATGCGAGAGGCGCTCACCACACGGACTTGACCTCATCCAATTCGAAGAATTCAAGGCCGGACTATGAGCATCGTAATACGCAACCATCTAGGACTGTTCTTTCGGATCGTCACTTGGCCATGCATCACCAGCTGCAGAGCCCAACCCCTGCGTCTTCAGCAACCATATACAGAGTCAAGCGAGCGAAAACTCACCTCAAAGCACGCATATAACCAGCGTACAAGGCGACGTCATGCTTTCAAAACCTGCCGCAAGGCGAGAACCGCGCGCGTACCGCTAACATCTGTCTCGACGAAAAGAGGAAGAGTAGATGTCAGTAATCAAGCTGGCCCGAAAGACAGCAACAATGCAATCGCCGGGCGCTTCACGAGATAGCTCGAGGCCAGGAATAGTGACTAGGCCGTGAGCGATGCAGAGCGCTCGCATCTGTGGCTCAAAGCAGGACAGCTGCGCTAGGGAGTGGGGAGTGGGAACGTTGGATGTGGATGATGCGGTCGCAGTGGGGGAGACGAGAAGAGTCCGCAAGGGCAGCGGAGGGACGCTATGCCAACGAGACAAACGAGAGTCCCCGTCGCGCATGTCAGGTACCCGCAGTCTCGCAAACTCCTCGCTTCTGAAGATGGAGACTGCATGACGCAAACCGGTAGGGGTTCTCAGAGCACCAAGGGAGATCCCGACAGCGGGACAGAATGATAGTACGCGAAGAGGGCTAGATCCTACGTATATCCATAGTCTCACCGACAAAGACCGCACGACGCGATACACTCAGAGACCACAGATCGCGCGATGAAGACAGCAGAAGAGTGGTTGGGGACGGGATGAACGCGGGACGTTCGACAGAGGCCGGAATCAACAGGAGGCGACGATCCCAGGGCCGACGCGGGGCCATGGACAGACTCGAGGGACGGGAGAGCTCGGGCTATATATCTATCTTGCAGCTCGAACCAACAACCACGCTCTCGACGATCCGTCCCGGAAGCGCAACTCGAGGCGTCAATCGTCGTGTCGCGGGTCTAGGCAAGGGCAGGATCCGCACGGCCGACGGCTAGCGAGGGCGTCGGCGGAGGGCGGGGGGATGAGACGGACGGGCGCAGATCGGGCCCAGCTGGATGCGGTCGAGGCCAGTCGCTATGTCTTGCGCGCGATCCAGCGGCGTCGCTTCCGCTGCTCGGGATGCTGCATATATGCTCCTGAAGAGGATGAGAGGAAGGATGAAGTGGATTCAATAGAGACAACGGTCTCATATAGAGAGCATACATCCGTTCGCTCGCTCGACTGGACCTACTGCGTCTGCTCTCGCAAGATGAGAGGCTCGATCAAAGGTGCTGCGGAGAATTACACAAGGATCGTGAGGGAGGACTTGGAGGACTGGCCTCTCTCTCAAAATCATATAGCCAGGGACACAGCGCTGGTATTTCAGGCGGCCTCGTCATCCACGACCACTCCCAAGTGCGACAAGGACCCACCTTCGCTCCACGCGCATCTCGGATCCGTATCGGCAGGACCGGTCAGTCGGATCCTGTTTTTATCGGCTCTTAGGACTCAGAGCTGCGCTGCTGACGTTGAGATTTTAGACCCCTTTGCAGCCGCTTCGCTGCGGAGATGTGTCGACACAAGAAAAGAGTCAAAGGGGCCCCATAAAAGACTTAACGGGAGTCGTACTGTACTCACCTCGCTGTATGTACTACAGTCATCTCTGCTCCTTCGTTTGGAGTACGGAAATGTGCACGATCGGTGCTAGGAAGTAGGCCTCGCGCGCACAGTTGATGGAAATCACCGCGCGCATACAGCCAGAGGCGGCGTCGACGTCAAACCCATCCGCTCTCGTTACTTCATCTCGACGTTGAGTGGAGCCAAGTGCAGGGGAGGATTGCAATGCGGGTTGGATGAGGGAGAAGGCTCATCGAGAAAGTAGGCGAGCGAGCTCGCTGGTATTGTTGTCGGCCAGCATGAACACGAGCGCGCAACCTTGGTCTGTCCTCTGTTGGATCTAGAAGAGATTCATGAGGAGATATAGTGGACGTGAACGACAGCGTCACAACAGAAGGTGGGTGAGGCATAGTATCGACGATTCGGCCGTAGGACGACTCCTCACCTGACTACTGCCGCGCGGATACTTGGCATATCGCCTACAATGTGGGCTTCTGCGCCGTGCAGCGTCAACAGGAGTCGTATGAAAGGGGGCGGAGTGTGTCGTGCGAGAAGGCGATGGTCCGAACTCGATGGATCATCTCAACGAAGAGGGACTGGAGGAGGCGATACGATGAGAAACTTTCGCGGTACAGCGCAGAACGCGTGATGTCCAATAGATTTGAAATGCAGCGCCTAACGCCGTCGCACGCGCGATTGACGTTCATGATCCAGGAGTGCAGTGCGAGACTGCAGGAGATGTGGAGATCTTAAGCTCAGAGAATGCAGACAGATTCGGATGGTCGGGCGATGAACGGCATCGATCTGGTTCAAGAACGGACATCAGTGATTTGGATGTTAGTGCCAATAATGAATCGTGCGAGGCCGCTGATGGAGAAGGGGGACTGGTGCGTTGATTTCAGAAAGCGCAGAGAACCCGGTGGGTGAAGCGTACCAGCTGATCTGAATGTTACGTCGAACAATCTCTCCCGAAGCCCTCTTCGGTGTCCTACAACAGCGACTACGTAACCGTCAGGATGAGCAACAGATTCGCGTGTCGAAATCGCCTCAGGGAGTGGTCGGTTTGAGCAGATGAGGTGGACGTGTGCGTCAGACGTCCTTATGCTTTGACGGAGATGGTCAAGGCATCTGATAAGAACGATTGAAAAAAGGAATTGGACGTGAGGGTCACGACAGACGCAGAATGGGAAACAAAGATTCAGGGAAGTGAGAAATGCAGGGAAAACAGTGTGAGTAAGGGCGGGCGGCCTGCGAAGATAAAAAGGAAAGCGTACCGTCGGTTGCAGACACCCGATAGCACCCGATTCCAGAGCCCTTCCTCTTCTCCATAGCCTGTCCCAAACGTGGGCGTCGTCACGACGAGCAGAGGTGGGCACGCTTGACGGCAGGGTTAGGGTCCAACTGCCCGCCTTTGCTCCGACCACCTCGACCGCCGATCAACGAGTCCACCTTTGGGAAATTATTCCCTTTCAATTCTACGCAGCTCTGTGAGAAGTTTCTTTGGCGACTCGGTGGTCGACCTCCCCCGGTAAGTCTTGGTAAATGTTATGCACTCCGGGTCAAGTGCGTGTCTCCACTCAAATACTACCCGATCAAATTCATGTCTAAGGCCTTTCTAGATAATGTCTGACTACATACCCTGGATCTATCTCGGGTCAAGGTGAGTTGTACGAGTCACAGTGTTTGACTAGCCCTTTGATTCAATAAATTCCTTCATCTTCAACGTCCGTTCGTGACTTGCTTGACTCCGTGTCCCACTTTTCACTCTTCTCTCCTTCTTGAAAATACAGCCCGCGCTCTATCGTGCCTCTAGCAGCCGCCGTCCACAGCCATATGTGTACTGCCCGTCTCAGCGGATGCAGCCGGACCAACATCGCCAGTGCTTCCGCCGACAATTACTCACCCCATTCGGCGCAAGGATACGAGCGCCGCCTAATGCCTCAAGCGTGAACAAAACAGAAAAGAGGCTGTATTCATGCACAGGATTGGAGGATGTCAGAAGTCAAGGAAAAGCTGACGAGGGATCAGCAGATGCTGGACGCCGCGCACGCGCACGGCTCCATCGACCAGTGCACAACACACCACCGCCTCAGGGTTTTATCGCCCTACAAAGTGCGTAGCTGTCTTTCCATTTCGATCCCACCAGACTCAGTCTGGAGCAGATGTAGCCCTTTGCACACAGTTCTTGCCGTTCATGACAGACTTGATGCTGTGAACAAGGTGCATGTCAACTACCCACAACTCCCATCTGGTACGATAAGTACTTCTATCTGTGGGAATGGGTGCGTGTGGTCATCTGATATTAGATTGTTGCGGATCCAGTGCAGACTCATCGTCCCGCTCCTGTGCTGATGGTATAACAGCCCTTCATCTCGAGCCCCTAGCCTTCTGTACCGTGTTCTAGAAACTTCACGCTATCCTCACTTGCGAGTAAATCCTATTACCGCTTTGGCATCTTCTCGGCTCTTGACGCCTGTCCCACCCTTGAGCGCCGCTACGCAAATGCTTACCAGCTTGGTCACTGAATGTGTCTCCGCTCGAACTTCCTCCAGTGAAATACAGTGATCAATGGTGTTTTCTCCTCCACCAATGGCCGTGAGGTCTGTGATGCCTATAATGCATCTTGGAAGATCTGAGCGCTAGTGCGCTGATACAGATGAGTTGGGGGCAAAGGTCAGCGCTCGGTCAGTATTCGGGTCCCATATGTTCTTCGTTCTGACCGATCGAACCAACATGCACAGGCCCCGTGGAAAGCACGTAATTATGCACATACGGTTCCATTCCGATCGCTCCACGTTGACAACACGAAGCGTGCACTGCAATCTAAAGCGGGTGTGGTGAATATGGCTCCCATTCATGTATGCTACTGATTTTCTCTGTCTCGTTTGGCTGCTAACGATGGAAAATGTACAGATGTCCGTCCAGTTCCGACAACGAAACGACCACCACTTCCCCTGGACCCGAGTCCCTCCTGCTCCATTTCGTAATGCAGAAGCCGGGTTGCCTCGCCTCCACCTACACCGCAAGAATATCTAGCGCTTGTTATCGACTCCGACATTACCATCGCCTTCAGCCTCACCTGGGTCCAGACCCATTATCTAGACACTCTACCATCTTCGCTGTGACCTAGCTGTGGTCCTTGATATCCATTCAAAGCGGGTATCATTCTTCTCAGGTTACGATTGGAAGGTCATATCTGGGTCTACAGCTCATGAGTGCGGTATATGGTTCTTTCAACGATTACAATGTGATGTGTGGGTAGATGCTCAGCTTTGATGGAGATTCTTTATTGGCACCATGGAACTCCAATTAGGACGCAAGAAAGCACTCGGAAATGATCGAGAAAGCGCTACACACCAAACGGGCCATACACTCATGGCATGAATCCCATTCGACCGCTATGTAAAAGGCATCAAGGAAACCCCCTTCTTTGCTTACTGCGTGCACTCTGGTTTGGCGTGGGGTGCCCACAACGCTAGACATAGAAATGAATATCATGAATACTAGTATGACCAGTCGATCATGTGCGTGTAACATCTCTTTCCGTGCCGCCGTCAATGAAATAGACGCTGTCAAAGACATACCGCACCTTTAGTTGGTGGCTCGTTAGATGTCATAGCTTTATCTCGGAAGGAATTGTACAGGCTTAATCTTAAGCTGTGCGCACCTCATGTTTCTAGTGAGTTCTCTTGCCTTCATATAAGACCGCCAGGCAAATTTTCCACACTAGCACTATTTCCACCTTCACTCAACTGCATTCCACCTTCTTCGATAATCATCATGAACGACGACCCACAGGTTGACCCAATGAACGCAGACGGCCCGACCCCTCCATCTGATCCGTCTATAATCAGAGACATTGTAGGTCTGCTCGGTTACTCTCGATGACATATGCTGACTTTGATGACGACAGATCATGGCAGAGCCCCTTGTGCGTGCCGATATCTTGTATGGAATGTTTCTTTGCCTCCCTCTGACCGCTCTTTCTTAGGAACTCGAGGAACGATCCGTTGAGATCGCAGACGACGATCTGTCTGGTGATGAAGGAATCAATCCCGACGAGATGGAAGAGCTTGCGGCATCCATTGTCAAGGAGTTCAAGGAAGAGAGCCAGTTGTCATCGCTGGAGACAGCACTGTATCTTCTCCGGGAATCTCTCGACCTCCGTCCTGCGGATCACCCCCTTCACTCGAACTCTTCGGACAATCTTGCTCTAGCTTTGCTCGTTAAGTTCCATTGGACAGGAGACAACTCGTCTCTGAACCAGGCCACGCTCCTCATGCACTCCAAGCTGAGCGAAGGCACGCTTCCACAACAATCGGCTCAAACGCAACCCGAAATCGAGATCTCGGAAGAAAAGAAACTACGAGTATGTCAATGTATGCTATCGTTCTCCAAAGTTTCAACTCATTTCACTGCAGGACGAATTTGATAAGGAGGGCTGCGATGCCCTTCCAAACGAGGACGAAGCCTCCTCAATGACAGAGTTCGCTCTTGACTCATTGACAACATTTTGTCACTCTGGATCGATCTCGAGCCTCGACACTGCAATCCTTCTCTACCGCCAGGTCTCCAGTAGGTGTGGACGTACAGACGGCAAACATGTGGCTGCTATGTATGGGCTTGCAGACGCTCGCGTCTTACGATGGTTTCGCAGCCAACAATCCAAGGATTTGGATGAAGCAGTGTCCATATTTCGGGACTGCCTCCGACTCCCACCTGCTACGTATCCTGATCGACCACAACTGCGTTCCAGGCTCTGTGCGTGTCTGGTGACAATGTTTCTTGTGACTGGGCAGCCCAACCTCATCGCTGAGGCAGTGCGTCTGCATTTTCAGGAATCACGACATAACCAGGATGTGGAAGCATTGTATTTGGCGGAGCAGGCTTCGCAGCTCGGCCAGAAATACCTGTCGTCTGGGGACATCACAGACCTCGACTGTGCTGCTCTGCTTTATGAGGAAGCTCTCTGCATGATAGGGAAACAGCATCCTGCACGTTGCAAAATTCTCCAAAATTTGGCTTTCACGTTTATCCTCAGGTTTCGGCTGACTACTCAGAGCTTGGATCTGGATCGTGCTGTCGCATTGCTGGAAGAGATGATGCCACTCGTACCGACCACGGACGAAAGAGTTTCGGCTTATTTAACAGAGGTTGCCAGTGGTCTCTTGGAACGATTCGTGAACACGACTGAAGCTGGAGACCTCGAGGAGGCCATCTCGCTTCACACAGAGTCTCTCATGCTCTGCCCTGCCCCGCATCCTCATCGTTCAACCTCTTTGAACAATCTCGCGTCTGCAGTCTTGATGCGATTTACGCAGACAGGACAGGTGGTAGACCTCGAGGAGGCCATCTCGCTTCACACAGAGTCTCTCATGCTCTGCCCTGCCCCGAATCCCAATCGTTCAGACTCTTTGAACAATCTCGCGTCTGCAGTCATGACGCAATTTGAGCAGACAGGACAGGTGGCAGACCTTGAGGAGGCCATCTCGCTTCTCAGAGAGTCTCTCATGCTCTGCCATGCCTTGCATCCCCATCGTTCAGTGTATTTGAACAATCTCGCCAATGTTGTCAAGACGCTATTTGAGAAGACAGGACAGGTGGCAGACCTCGAGGAGGCCATCTCGCTTCACACAGAGTCT
>CVKZ01000004.1:331188-358965 GCA_001457955.1 Heterobasidion annosum
GGGGCGAGTCGAGGGCGTAGGAGGGGGAGGAGGAGGAGGAGGCGGCTTGGTGGACTAATTACTATGCATGCGTACATACCTCTTTGTCGGTCGTGTTCTGTCTTTTCTTCTTTTCGCATTTGCGTTTGCGTTTTTCGTATGGCGGTGTCGGTTTCTTTCTTGTTCTTGTTACATATTGCTTGACTGACTCTGTTGCCTCGGCCGCATATGGTCCTAATGAACGATTTTTACCGCCATCGGCATCGGCGTCGGTATTCGCCTCTCGGATCTCGACGTACACGCTGCATGTATAGAATATATGATATGATATGTACAATGTACTTTTTTTTCTTTTTTTTCTTTTCCTTTTTTTCCTGTTTTTTGGGGTGGATGTGGTGTGGTGCTGTCGTCGTTCGGCGGTCCTTGCCCCGCTCGACGCTCGTGTCGTACAGTGTTCAACGTTTCGTCGAGGCGTCGAGGCGTCGAGGTGTGGGCGGGGACGCGTCGCGCCACGGGCTCCGACGGTCACCGTGCTCCGTACTGCTGTAGTACATATGGAAATGATGTTGCGTGCGTGCGTGCGTGCGTGCGTGCGTGTATACTTTCTTGTGTGTATGGACGAACGTGCATGCGTATATTGTGTTTGAGGATGGACGGAGGGACGGAGGGATGGCAGCGGGCCCGGGCGGGATGGGACTCGGGTAGTACTCGGGTACTCGAGCTTGATGATTGGTGTGCACGTCTGAACTTTGGAGTCGACGCACAGCGCGAGCGTGGACGGCCGGGTGTCCCGGCGGATTCTGGAGAAGGAGGTGACACTGATTCACTGATACACTGATACGCTGCAAGTGGCCGGACGGCGCACGCGCCGGCAAACACGCTCTTGGAAGAATTTTCTCTTCATGTGCTCATCGCACGGAGTCGCACACACTGTCGGAATCACCGACCTCCGACTCAATCACTCAACTCAACAAGTCACCGCCCAAATCGGCGAAAGCAAAAATATATTATATTGATCAGTCGCCCCCTCCCCAACTTAGAGACCCGAACAAGATAAAAAAGCACAGCGGCAGCTCTTGAGATCGGCTTGCCAGCTGCGTTGTCAATCGACTCCCGCACCCCTTTCACGCGCGGACGCGGCCGCACGACGCCCGCTGCGCGCCGCGCGCGCTCTCCGTGGTCCCGCCGCCGCCGCCCGAGCGCGCTGCGAATCTCACATCCAACCGCACTACGTACTCGCAAGCCCGTTCGCCGGTGTCCGACCCCCGCGCGGCGACGACGTCCATTTGTACCACCACACGTACGGCAGCCTGGTTCGCGTCCTGAGTGGCGTCGCGCAGGACGCGAAGCCGCAGACGACCGACTATGCGCGTCGTGGTCCGCCGACGCCGTGCGTTGAGTGGCAGAATGTGCGGCTCAGGCGATGCCGCCGAGCGTGCCAAGGGGACGTCTATGTGTGTGGATTGAGCGGTGAAGTTGCCATACAAAGCAGCCACCACAGGCGGTGGAGGGCCGCGCGCCGGCGTGGCTTCGGCTGGATAATCCGTGTGGCATGGCTACGAGGTGGCTCCTATAGGAGGGGAGGGACGTTCACCGTCGAAGCTGCGCCGTCGGCACCGTCGGATTTGGCGACTCCAAGGTGGTAGACGCGCGGTGCGCGGCCATAGGGAGGAGCGGGCGTCGCATCACGCTCCAGCATCGCCGTTCATGCGTTAATTGCACACTGATATGGTGGATAGACGCGCCGTTGCACTGCTCAGCGCCGCCGGTGGCGCGGGCGGCGCGGGCGGCGTGCGATTCCGGCGAGTGAGGGGGAGGGGGCCGACGACAGAGCCTCTGGGCGTGCGTCTCTTCGGTCTACACGCGTCCCGCACCTGCTCTAGCGCGGCACATCACGCAGAACCTTTTTATGTCCGCCCTGTGGCCGCGCGCGTCCAAAGTGCTCCAGACAACTGCACATTCAACCGTGTCAGTCGCTACCGGTAGCCAGGCCACTAGACGAATCGACAAGTAAGCAAAAGGCCAGCGATCTGGAAGACATCACGTACGCTGATCGGGATTGCCGGCGACGTTTGCAAAGGTGCCTTGAGCGGGCATACATAGTAACCCATGTACGCCTTGCTTGCCAGCCACCCCTCGTACCCGGAGACGATGCATTTGCTCGCTGTGAGGCATGCACTAGGTGTCCGCGCGTCGTCTTCTGCTTCGCGTTTGGCCCGCTCGGGCGCGCGAGCGGCGGGCCCGTGGCTTGACCCTGCCTTGAGGCGTCAGCAGACCAGGTGCTTCGGTTGCGGATAAGTAATGTCTGTGCTCGCTTGTGCGTTGGACGGCGCTGGTCCCGCACACATGTGCGGGGCTGAAGGAAGAGAGCATGAGCGACGGCACAACGCGAGGCGTCGACGGACGGACGTACGTTGCGTGTGACCATCGAAGCGCAATATCTAGGTGGGTAGTTGTGGTAATATGAGTTACGAGGGTATGAAGGTTGGAGGGATGGAAAGGCTGGTGAGAGAGAAGAGCGATCGCAGGGGGGTATTTATACCATGCTCGAGGACCAAGCCCGCCACACGAATAAGCGACGCGCGCCGCATTGTGGCCCCTTTATGCCACATTATTTTGTCCACCTCTCCAAGGCACGACCGGGCTGCCACACGGCGTGGCTGTCACTCGCCCTCGCCCCCGCCCCCGCCAATTGTCCACAGCTCATACGTCGCATAATTCCGAGGCGTCGTGCCGGCGCAGGGCAAGGCCTGCTATATGCCGTCGAGATACGCAGTCTCCGTTTTCGAGGATACTGTATAGGTCTTGTGAGAAGCACGTCCCTGGTTTGCAGCTGCGTGACGCGGCATGCCCACCCTCGCGGGCACCGAAGACGATCGTGGAGCGGGATCTGGGTCACTACCCTCGTGCTTACCAAGCGGAATAGGCCGAGTGTGCTTTGAAACCCAATGGCGCGTTCTCGTCGGAGTCGTTACGGATGGGCACGCCGACGGAGAGCGGAGCGACGGAGTTTGAAGTACCGGCTGCCTCCGTCGACGACAAGCCCGAGCCACCCGACCCGCATCCGCCGCGCCTCCTCCAGCCGTCCATGCGGTCGCACATCGACGCCCGCATCGCTACCACGCCTCGTCTTCCGGATCCGCCCGCGACCCGTGACACCCGCAGATACCGCACGTCGTCGACCCTGCCCCAGGCGAGTCAGTCAGCAGCTGGCCGGCAAGTCCCCCGCAGGACAACACAAGCACAGCGTCAGCGTGCGATGTGCAGAGCGCCGTCCAGCTCAAGCGCGCCGCCGATTCTCCGCGCGCGCCCGCCTCTTGCCTCGCACAGGCGCTCGCGCGCAGCAGGGGCAGGTCAGACGTCCCGCTGCTCATTCGCGCGGCGGGGGCTCGGCGGGAGTCCGCTCTGCCTCGCCTTGCCCGTCTGGGGTTTGCTCAAGCGGCGCCCCGCGCGACGCAGCGCGGAGCAACGCCGTGGGCCGCGGTGTTGTAGACACACTGCGCGCACGCGACATGCTCAATCCTCCCTCTCTTCCCCGATCTAAACGCGCACCATGCGTTCTCTCGCCGTTGCACGATGCAGGCCTCGCCCGCGTGCCGGCGATGAGCCCTACGCTGATTGTGTTCATTTTGTTGATCTGACGGCAGAGTGCGTGCGACAGGCGATGCGACGCAGTGGAATGTCTCAGTTTGCCGGGAGGATGCAGCAGTCGAGCTCTGTCGCGTCTAAAAGACTACCTGTTGATGCCAGACACGCGCCTCGAGCCGGAGAGCTTGGCGGCTCGGCGGCGGGGCAACTGAACAAACACTGCTAAACGCTACGGCTGTGCTGTGCAGCGCGCGATGGTCCAGCCAAACAGCCGAGTTGCACACCGCACACGCACCCAGTCACTCAGTCATTCACTCAGTCGCTCAGATATTCACGCCTAGATAGATCAATGCAGCAATGTATATTGATCTCTTCCCCCCCACCTCATGGATCCTAATAGCAAAAAAAAAGAAATTGACCGCTCCACAGAAGGTCAGCTTACCATCGTGCATCCTCAATCCACTTCCGCACTAGCTCTCATCCTCGCATGAAGCCATATGATGCCCCCCGCGCGCCCTCCGTTTTCCCGGCCTCCGACCTCACTACGAATCGCACGTCCAGCTACCCCGGTGCCTTGATTCTTACGCAACGACATACTAGGTGCAAGCCCAGCTGCTCGGTCTCTGATCCCCGCGCGTCCATACGTCCATCCGACCCGCCGTGCGACGTGAATCGATTGATTTGGCCCGCGTTCCCGGCTGGAAAAACACGGTCCACCAACCCGCCGCGCCGCGCAGCACGCGAGCGCGCTGGACTGTACCGCCACACGTACGGCAGCCTGATTAGAGCCCTGCACTGCGTCGCGCAGAACGCGTAGCCGCAGATGACGATGCGCGGTGTGGTCTTCGAACGCTGTGCGTCGAGTGGCAGAATGTGCGGCTCAGGCGATGGATGCTGCGCCGCGTGCCAAGGGGACGTCTATGTGCATGGATTGGGTGGTGAAGAGGCTATATAGAGCAGTCGCCGCAGGCGGTGGAGGGGCGAGGGGTGGCCTGACTCGAGCTAGACAATTCGTGTGGCATGGATGCAAGGTAGCCTTGATAGTAGGGACGCTCAGGGTGGGAGATGCGCCCCCGGCAGTCGAGTCGTTGACATCGCGGTATCTGATCTGGCGACTCCATGGTGGTGAACGCGCGTTGCCCTGCCATAGGGAGGAACGGGCATCACATCACGCTCCAGCATTGCTGCGCTTGTGTTTATGCGGACAGAGATGGTGGATGAACGGGCCGTATCGCGAGTCATCGCATACGGCGCGGCGGGCTTCGCAGACGTCGTGTGAGTGGAGGGAGGGGAACGGCATCAGATCCTCTTGACGCCTGCTGCGTCGCTCCGCGCGTCCAGAATCGGGCCTTCAAAGAATCTGCGCACCGAACTGTCCTGGTTGTGCCCGGGTAATCTTACAGGGATCCCGGATCGACGGGCTGCTAATAAGGACTGGATAGCCAGGCCACTGCAACAGCCGACAAGTAAGTAGGAGCCCGGCTATCTAGAAGGCATC
Organism: Heterobasidion annosum; assembly: GCA_001457955.1. NCBI lineage: Eukaryota > Fungi > Basidiomycota > Agaricomycetes > Russulales > Bondarzewiaceae > Heterobasidion > Heterobasidion annosum. The sequence continues at coordinate 336,254 of CVKZ01000004.1, forward strand.
ACTTACGTTGATTCGGAGCTGTGCTGACCGTTTCCCTGTTGCGATACGAACAGGCATACGTCTACAATTCTCGATGTCTCCAGGCGCGTCTCGCACGCGGGAACGGTGCATTTGCTCCCTGAGAGGCATGCACCAGGCGACCGTGTCTCCGGTTCTGCTGCGCGTTTGTCCCTGTCGGGCGCGCGAGCCGCGGGCCCGTTGCTTGACTCTGCCTTGAGACAGATTGGGCACGTCGGTCGTGGAGAAATAATGTCTGTGCTCGCTTGTGCGTCGAACGGCGCTGTTCCAGAATACTTGCGGGCTGCAGGAAGGGAGGATGAGAGATGGCACAGCGTGAGGCGTCAACGGACAGACATACGATGTGTAAGATCATCGACGCGCGATGTCGATGTGGGTGGTTGTGGTAAGGTGAGTGATGAGTGGATGAAGGTTGGAGGGATGGAGGCGCTGTGAGAGAGGAGCGAATGCAGGGGTATTTATACGATACTCGAGGGCCGAGCCCGCAACCCAAATAAGCGATGTGCGCCGCATTGTGGACCCCCATGCCACATTCTTTTGTCCACCTCTCCAAGGCATGTCCAGCGGGCCGCGGCGCATGCGACAGGCTCCAGAGTCCACACGGCGTGGCTGTGACTTGCCCTGCCCTCGCTAATTGTCCTGCGGAAGGCTTGGGAACATCTCATATGCTGCAGAGCTCCGAGGCATCATGCCAGCGTTGGCCAAGGCCCTGCCATAGTACTCGTATGCCGCCGAGATACGCTGTCGATTTTCGAGTATAGTACATAAGTCCTGCTACGGCGCGTACCTGCGCGAGGACGCGTCGTGCCCACTCCGCGGGGCTCGAAGGCATTCGTGGAACGGGATCTGAGTGCAGGCACTGGGCAGCGTTGTGCTGGACGCTCGGCGTTGTCCGGCGGCACTCGCCGCTGTCTCTTTCGTAGCTCAGTACGACGCTATTCGCACACTTGACAGTTCCACCATCTGGATGAGCATGGCAATATTGACGCACCATCGAGCGAAGGATTGAGCGTTCATGGTGTCGAGATGGGACTGGCGCGCGCGCGCCTTCACCGTGCCACGCTCATAGTACATTGTATGCGTCTCATGGCTTTCCGTCTTACGCTGTGCTCTTTCCAACTTCACTCGCATGGAAGCATACATAATGATGCAAGAACAGAAAGCAATATATATATATGCAAATCCCCACCCCCAGTCAAGATATTGTAAACAGACCCTCGCCATCATACCTGCCACACGGTCCAACTTGGCTCCTCCCGCCGCATATCCGGTGAGTCATTATCGAAGGCGGGGAACGGTGGTATTGTTATTCTCCAGTGGAAGTCGAAAACCCCACAAACCCCTCTGTTTGTGCGTCGAGAGGCTGTATTTGGTCCGTAGAACGGACGAAGATGGCTCTAGGAATGCCCCATCGCAAATTGTCAGATCCAATGACAACGTACGTGTTGAGCTCGATAGCGTGAGAGAACTCTGTGGATAGATAGATATCCTCGAGTGCCAGGCCATGTTCCCTTCTGGCAACGACACATTGCTACACAAGGGCAAGTAAATGCGGGGGGAGGGTCGGGAAAGGGCGGGGTCACCACCGTCGGTATTCTGAGTGACATCCGGTCAGGCGTCGAGAGGAGGATGCCCGCTATGAGTGCCGGAAGCCGAGTGGCATTTGGCTGTAAGGTGTTCCTGTATTCTCTCGCGGAAGACAGAGGCATTCTCGTTGACTTTTTTTAGGACATTGAATCTGCGGCAATGGACACGGTAGGTTCGAAACTCGCAATGACCAGAATCTTCTGATTATAGCCTATCCGAAGCAGCGATCGAGTTTGTCGTGACGCTCAAGCAGCACAGAGCGGTTCTGTGGCACTGCACCTCGCGCTTGGAATCCATCTCCTCTTGCGCGGGCAGCCGGCCACTGGTCATCCGCGGCCGCGGGTGCTCTGCGCGGATCGGTAGCCTCAGTCTGCGCACGTTCATGATGAGGATGGAAAATGAGCCTAGGGAGAGCTCGTAGGGCCCGTCATTTTCGAGGCTCATGGTCCTGTGTCATTGGAATGCGACGGATTTGGACGAAGGCTTGTTGCGAGGATGGTGGAGGAGACGTCGTGGCATGAGCCTGAGCATCCCAGACCTTCCTGATGGTGGCATCGCATTCGAGTGAGGAGACATGGCATCAGAGCAATGAGGGGCATTCAAAGATGGCGCGACGTACCTGGTGACCCTCCTTACATTGGGATAGTGAGAAGGCGGGGTCCTTCGATGCGCCGACAACAGGTGCGTTAACGGGCGCAGTCGTCGGTAACGCGCAGGGTGAGTTGCTCGTAAACCTGGCGCGCAGGAAGCTTCGTTTGTGGCGTGCATCGGAGTGACGCCGTACATAATGTCTGTGCTCGCTTGTGTGCGCTCTGCATCTGCCAGCGCAGTGTTGCGGATAACAGTCTGTGCGGTCTGGCATTGTGGCATTGATGAGTGTCGATGTGATGGTGGTATATGGAGAAGGCGTACCTTGTCTGGTATCATGTATACAGAGTAATGTTTGAGAAAGTGGCGCAGATGCTGATTGAGGATGATGGGGAAGCGGAGGAGAGCCGTTGCTGGCAAGAAAGGGATTGCGCCCGGGTATTTATAGGATCGTGTTTGCCACATGTAGCCACGATGCATCGTCGAAGCGCCTTGTTCAGAGCCACATGCCACGCGTTTATTGTTACGTCGTGTGCCACAAGAAGCGTAACACGTCCACATCGAAAACGTAAGGCCAGATCAAGACAAGAGACAGAACTCGACGACAAAAAGTCAGTATGAGTGCGGAGAACTTTTCCAACATGATACCCCGTGAGCCGAAGGAATTCTGTTTACAAGATGCCTCTCTTCGAGAACCAAACCTGGAGAGCGTCCGCTTGGGTGAGCCAAACGCTTCGCCCGAGATCAATCAATCGACCAAGGTACGTCGTCACAATATCATCGTAAGTGGCAATGAAGTCCAGATCTGTCGCAGTCATAAACCGACCTCGACCTGTTTCTCCGCCAAAGGTGATGTCATGCCACAGATCCTCCAGTCCCTGGAGGTATTGAGACTGCTTCTCGCCATGTGGTCCTCGCCCTATACCCTTAGCAATTGCATAGAACGTCCCACGATTGGCATGAAGGCTATGCGGCTTGTGCACACAGAGAGCTTTGGAAAGATTGTCAAGCATGTGTAGAATCTGGGCGGTCAACAATTTCTCGGGGTGGGAGAGTTTGATAACGATCGTTCCTCCCGGCCGCACTGACCGCAGAGCGATGACAATCTGAGAGATGAGAAGACGATGACGATCCCACTCATCTGGGTCGGTTAGCGCAGGGGAACGATAGGTCCGCAAGAAGTGGCCATCGAGGATAACAATGTCAAAACGAGCTGCGAAGCCATCTGGCAAAGGCTGCATGGAAGTCAGCAACAGCGGTCTGTGACCCGAATGAAGTTTGTAGTAGAGCAGATCGGCGAGGTGAAGTTCAAAGCGAGAGCTGAGATGCTGTTCGAGAGCCATGGGATGACCGCCCTGTTCGACTGGTAGTGAGATCCCCGTGCCATGGGCACGATGATGTTTCTGGAGAATATAGGACGTGAAGCCGCCTGGACAGCATCTTCCGATCAAGGACCGTCAGTGTCTACACTTCGATAGCGAACCCAAAAAGCCTTACCCAAGGTCTAAAAATTCCAATCTCCCAAAGGTTGGGACAAATCGCGCCTGGACATCGAGCTCGCGGAACACCTTCTTCATCCTGTTGAACCATATCGAGTTCATGCGATCATCTGCGGAATCCGCGATCTGTCTCTGGCGATTGAAGTGACCATCTAACCCTTCCTCGTCCCAACCCTAAACGAGGGAAGCCATACGTCAGAATCTCGAAAGGCGAAGTTGATGTGTCGCACCTTCTTTCTCAATACTTTCAGCAGCTCCAGCTCGAAAACGTTCTGTGCCAGAATTGCAGAGGAAAGGTCCTTCAGCAAATATGGCTCTGGGCACTGAGGAGAGACTGGAGACGTAGCCATGATGGGAGCAGGCACTTGAAGCCCGTCTATTTGACCTCTAGGTAGAAATAGTCCCCTGTCGTTGATGTCACGGGTCAAGCACTAACCCGTTATGCTCATTCCAGAACTATATGGTTGATTGTACGGAGATTGAGATTGCTTCTTTCGTCTCAGGTTCACCGAATCTGGTCTCCAGCGGCTAAGTCGTGAACTTAAAACTTGTTGAGCCTACCAACACGACTCGGAATGAGCCAATTATATACTCGAAAAGCATAAAATGAGTAAAGGCAAGCTTTCGTAAAACATGACCGTCTCACCTGAGAATATCATCCGATTATGCCGTTCTTCGTCATGGTCACCCAACGCTCGACTCCAGGCCACATTGATCACGATAAGACGGATACCAGACCGATGGAACTAAATATAGTTTCCAACTATTACATAGAAAGAACTAAGTTACTAGACCGCGGAGACGCATGGTCCGGACGCCGCGAGGATGCAGACAGTCACCGACGTCATTGACGACTGCGCCTCTCATTATATCCTGAAGTGTATCAAGAACAACCCAACCGGGGCCGGAGACAATTTAGTCAAAGTGGCGAAGTCGCAGGGATACCTTTACGAGGATAAAGGTGTGTGTGAGCCTTCGAGGTGGAGCTCCTCGCCTCGCCGCCCTCTCTCAAACTCAACCTCTCGGTAATGGTTCCTAGACGGGAAGGCCTTCGCTAGATGCACGCATCGGATGAGGCAACACCTACTGGGCATAAGCAGGGATGAGGAAAGGTCCTATATGTGAGGGCAAGGATGAAGGATCAAAAAGAGCGATGCGCTTTAGAGAAATGCAACGTCAAGTAGGGCCATTCCGAGAAAGACAACTGTCCTACAATGAAGGAGCGAAACATGAGCGAAACATGAACGAGAGAAGTCAGAAGATATTCTTACGTCACTGGGTACCTCACATGGCTTCTACACGGCGACATGGTGATACGGATCCACTAGCTTTCCTGACTGTCGATTGAGCCGTGGGGAGGCACTCCTGGATGGGATTGGCGGGAATGCCAACCTCAGAGATAAGGATTGGGCCAGGCTCGATGCCGAGGAGGAGCGGGAGGATGAAGAGGGATACATCTTATTCTGAAGTCGAGAAAACACAAAGGTAATGAGAAGCTGCACAAGAGAAAGAGACAACCCACGAATTCTTTTGATTGGGCCATCGAGCCTCATCGGTGGGACAGTATCCGAGTATTGCAAGTGCGCACCCGAAAGGTAGGTGTGTGGATAAATTCGCGTGCACAAGAAAGCTAGGTGTGTGTATAAATCCACCGGCGGTGGCATAATCAGGCGGCTGTCGAGAGTGTCTGGTGAGCAACAAGGGGGGCACAGGAAGTAGGAAGCAAGCAGACCTTGAGCCGTAAGATCTTGAGTAAGATAGTGAGGAAGCAATGATGGGTATACAAGATAGGAGGGGACGGTTGAGGAGAAAGGGTTTTCGTGAGAGCATTCATGCAGTCGAGAGTCGCCACGAGGCCACGAGTACATCCAATCGGGATGTGGTTTTATGACGCTTGTATCGCCACCTGAGTCAAAGCGCAGGTCAAAGGTGGACAAAGCTTGAAAGTGTTACATGAGCTCCACCGCGTAGGACTTCTATGGTCCATTTTCTCAGATAGTTTCATTGTCCAGAAACACATAGTCTTTCTACCAGTGGTCAGGGGTCACTATAAAGAGGCTTTACAAACGGACGCTGATCGATAATATATGAGTATCATTCCCTGGAGTGAACGAACAAAACAACGCGCACTCCTTGGGTCTCAATGAGATTAGCAAATGCCTTTTTCCCCCCATTACCTCGATCATCTCATGCTCCATGTCGAGAAAGACATTTATTGGACGGACGCGATATAGAGAAAGTCGCTCGCATGTTTGACGGACGCGATATAGAGAAAGCCGCTCGCGTATTTGACTTGCAAAAAGGGCGAACATCGCCTGTCTACGAGGCCAGATGCACCGTTCTGGACCTCAGGTCGAAGGCCAAATTGTCAAATTTTCCATGGTCGTCTTTCTCAGGACGTGTGAAGATATCATGTTAGGTGTCAGCTTCAGGATGTTTTGCCTGATACTGTCCTGTGTCGACGATCTGGAGTAGTCATAGTGGAAATTGGAGCGCGAGCAAGTGTCAGAGGATTTGAGCAATGCCATTCAACGCTTTCGCAAGTCGTTGTTGTGGATGATAGAGATGAATGATGGTCGAGGTATATGTTCCGTTCAACGAACGACGCGTCGACGTCGCGACTGGATGCTTTCCAAATGAGCACAAAGCTTACAAATGTAAGTACGACTCGTGTACGTCGCTTTTGGACCGACCACCGCCACTTCCCAGCTCCTTTCGCCCCCGGGCACTCCTTTCTTCTCATAGTCGCTTGAGCTTAACGTATATACTGGGTTTCAAAGTCGTCATGATTCTGGCGGCATTGAATTCGAAGCGGACATGGACATGCAACATGCAGGGTGTTCAGAATCATAGCACGTCGTCGACTTAGATAGACCTCGGTGAGTGGCAACCTTACGACGCCAGGGATACAATTGACACTTGCTTTTCCAAGTCCGAAGGTTGGGCCACTGGGAAAACAGAAAAGACCATCTTCTTAATCTTGAATCACCGTCAATTGCACGCCACCTCCAACACAAATCCTCAACTTTCCATATCGATCAGATCCACCACCATGATGTCCTCTGTCCCGAAGACTTCCCAATGCTCCTGTACTTTTTGTTTCAAGAAAGCGAAGCATAACAATAAACTTCTGCGATGCAGTGGTGAGCGCATCGTCGATGTCTGCGCATACTCTCAATACTAAATCGGGTTTAAGGTTGCCACTTAATGTACTACTGTGTCAGTGACCTTCGCTCTCATACTCGAACAAGAGCTAATCGACCCATTCTGCAGAGCAAAACATGTCAAGGAAGCCATTGGCCCGTGCACAAAGACCTCTGCAAGAGCCTGCGGCGGACTCTAGCGCCCGATGGCCCTCTCTCGTTGATAGAACCCTTGTCTGGCAAGCGCAAGCTAGACATTTTGAATGATCTCCGTCTGTGGCGTATGGTAAGTGTTAGATTTTGTATGCGCCACGCATGAGCGTTCCCATTGATTCTCTTTCTTGTATATGTCAGACGCATCAGGATGCCCTCAACTTTGTCACTATTCAAGCCTTGCAGTTAGATATCTTCCCCGAGCGTGCCAAAAATCAGTTTCTCGAAATTGACCTCGAGTACGCATCAGACCAATCGCGTGACAAGTTCATCATCAAATCCGGGCGCATTCACACCGATGTTCCTGCTGAGGAAATGCTCTACAAGAGTCATCATGGAACAGCAGATGATGGTCCTGCTGATGGCACGGTGATAGTGGCAAACCTCAGTGTCTCGTGTGGCGGTGTGTCAAGTGCAGGAGGGATAGTGATGGGAACCAGTCTTGTCCCTCGAGTATCTGCGGCGAATTGGCTCGAGATTTTGAGAAAGGTGACGTCTCAAGAAGTAAGCCTCCACACCTTCAGGGACATATTGGGCGCAGTGCGTCCATATTATGACAGCCGTATGAGCAATGATCCGTCACTCTGTAAGTGCAAGTGCACGTCTCTCGGTAATTGAGGAGATCCTTATACTTTTTGGACAGACCTTATCGCGCAACTGGCCCGCGATGTGATAATAGGGGACGTGTATTCTTCCAGTGATCCAACTTTCCATACGACCGTTTTCATGGCGCTCTCAAGTCCGGGTTCTGACTAGGCTTCGTGAATTCACATATATACGTTGCAGTATTCCACTTGTAAGCATCCAGTTCTTCATTCACAATCAAGGTGGCTGATGGATTCAGCAGAATTCAACAGACGAAGGTGTGCGTGATCGTGATGTATTGTATACATGTATACCGTTTACTTTTGAACGATGTCGACTCTAAAGTGAACAGATTTGATACTCTACCATTCATTTCTTCTCAGGCAGGAATGACAGCGACTATTTTGAGATGTGACTTCATAACCAAGGTGCGATGGCACCGAACTGGTGTCGAAAAGTGGACAATATGCTTAGCTTTGTCTCGCTCGGCCCGACAAGCTGGGACCTTCCTGAAGACATCTGTTTCATTTTTTCATCTGACAGTCAAATAAATTCGTCAATTCATCATTCTCGTGTCGTACCCTGAGTGACTGTCGCCGTCTACCCATACCCAGACGCTTTCTCCTAGCAGGATCCACCTGGCGGGGCGCGCTCCAGAGCTGTCATACTGTGGCAAGCATCGAGCTCTTTGCGCTGCTCGATGGGATGAATTATGACATCAACACCATTAAGGGCAATGATAGGAGCAATGGGAGACGTCCTGACGCAAGCAAAGAGTACGTGATTGAGATATGATTATAATCCCACCCCAGAAATTTGACAAAAAGAGAACATTACGATATGTAAGTGGAGGAAGACACGCCTGTCACCCTCACCGGCCCCATCCAATTTATGACGGTAGCCTCTAAACCCGTACAGGCTAGGGAGGCGCTTTGGCTTGAGCTGTTGATCATGGAAGTCGATAAGGCCGAGGCGACCATATCCGCAAGAGTCTGCATCAATGCTGGTTGTAGACGCCATTTGGAGTGTTGCATGATCCTGCCACAAGCGTTTGAATCATCTGCAACTAGAAATTTGAGGAACAAGAGGTCGCAATGGCTGACTGTAGATAGGTGTTCACGTTTAGGAGGAGGATCCAGTAGGGCGCAGGGCAGATGTGGGGAGGAGCGACGCTAGAAGACCAGCAAAGTAGGTATGACCGAAGCTGGTCGTTTTGGATGGAACGGGTGGCGAAGCAGAGAAGCAGGCCACTCATACATCGCTTGAATATCACCCTTGCAAGTGACCTATGGAGGGCAGGGTACGTGAGCGCGTCGTCCCTGCCAACCCATAAAGAAGGCCTAGAGTTCTACAGTGGCTTGATCACATGGAGAGCTCAGAATCGTCGGTCTGGGTCAATTTAATCTGGCCATCACATCCTGGTTGACGCAAGGAATCCAAGTTAGAATGGCCAGCAGAGAGAATAGCGATACGTGCGGCCATCTACGTACAGTATGACTCCTCTGTCTGGTGACCGAATTCTTGAAGGACAGGCTTCCCATTGCCTTGCTATATCCCCCGAGCCAATTCCATGTGGTTCCTGATGAAGTAGTCGGCAATGAGATACACAAAATAGATGTGGACGAGACTAACTGGGACTAACTGTTACTGCGCGTACTGAATACAATGCCGCACCATGTGATAACACATTGACCGCTTAGGGGATATAGACCCTTGGGAATACGGCCATTGATGCAATCGATGACCCTCCCACGACCCTATCTCTACCAGATTTTAATTCGCGATGAAACAACATCCCATGAGTCGACATGATATGCGCTATATGCAGGATTGATGCCAAACTGAACAACAATCCTGATCGAATCATGAGATGGGTAGTCCGGCAGTGCATGCCCTCATGTCTCCTTTTTCACGTCCTTGGACAGACTACATGCCACTGTAGTCATGAGCGGAGACAGTCCAGGAGAAGATGTTGAGAACCTGTAGGTGTCTTCATAAAGGCGATGATACTGTCGACATCCACAGGTCGCCGATGAAATAATGTCAGTGCTCGCTTGCTCGAGTGCCCATTTGGTACGAGCGAGCAGCAATATGTAGCGAGAACTGTGGAGCCTGGTTTTGGTGGCAGGGAAATAAGAGAGGTACTTCGACAGCAAACAGTTAGCAGCAGGAAATGAAGACATTGAAGGAGAGCATACGTTGTCTGTATCACCAAGATCGTAAAAGCAAAGCTTCGGTCGGCGCTGATCCAAGAAAGCCCCGAGAGCAAAGGGATATACAGGCAGCATTATGGAGGTTATTGAAGGAAGAGAGGGTCGATTGGGGCGTATTTAAACAATTTCGATAAATCATGTGGCATGCTGTTCATTGTTCACAAAGCTCGGTCCACAGAACTTGCCTATTGTCCTCCGCCACGTCCAAGGCCCCAGAGGGCCGCCCACTATTGTGATTGTGGCAATCCTACAGAGATGGGGCTGTTCAGGCTCATGCGACACATCTATTTACGCACCAAGGAACTACATTCTCTGCTGCATAGATCCGCAAGAAAGTTCTTGTCTAACCATACTTAAGCCAGATAAAACCATTACGACGACGTAAAGCCCTGCAGACGAGATTGAGAGTGAGAAAATCAGCGCATGCGTTTTCAAAACTCTTCAGGACCAGGTGCAAGCCATATCAGCATGGGTAGTGTCTATTGCTGAGAAAGAAACGCGGGAGCTTTCAGAGAATAATAATAAACCCAACAAAAAGAAAGGACAGCGTCTCAAGAAAACCCGCTGACGATAATTGTCGATAGTGCAGGAGGGTCCGATACATGGACCTTGGACTGGAGACTCCATTAGAAAGCGATAAGGAAAGAAGGGATTAAAGATGCGTGAATGCTACTGGGAGACGAATCTTCATACAGGTCAACACTCGAGTAGTAGCAAAATGGTAGAAAGGAACATACCAATAAAATCCTGTGCAACGACCTTTGTCCCGAAACTGGTTTCCAAACAACTCGGGAGGCAGCCGTATCCAAGCACTAAACTCACTCAGTGAATCATCATCTAGTACAGCCATACTGCAGTCGCCAAAAAAATGAAGGGAGAACAGCAGGTAGAGCTTCCGTCATGTCGTCGTCTATAGTTCGTGAAAAGAATCTGAGAGGACCATGCTGCAGCTTCCGTATCACACAAAGGGGTTGGCCATCGATAGAAACGTTGAGGACTCTGGGCCAGCTCTAGTTTCCGTGGCACCTTACACAGAAGACAGTCGTTCTGTATATAGGCCAGCCCCATATGAGAGGCTGCAGACAGCTGTTGTGACGGACAAAGCCGGCGGAGTGTGAAACAAATCTTCTCCAGTTGAGCCTATCTCCACGAGCTCACCTCCACAGATCCACACACTCACTGCGCTTGGGATTATTCTGAAGAGTATCGGTGTATGAGCAAACTTCCAACCCATCTTGAATTTTTCTCACTTAGTGTCGCTCTTGCTCGACGACAAATATCGTCTCCGCCGAGCCCAACACCGTCTGTAGTGATCAAATAAATTTTGTTCCAGGTATCGTGTTCTCTGAGCATCAGCCCTCGTCTCCCATGACTCTCGAAATTAACCCAATATAATATCCCCCGGAATACTCCTCAATACGTTCACAGCGCTTCTTTTGAGTTCAGAGTTCCGCGACCATTCCGCCCGTCTAAGAATAAACTTAGAGGGCGAGTTGCGCCAGATCATTATCTAGGAACGGCCTCCCATACATCACTGGGCTTTTAACATTGAACACGCTACATCAGTCACTTGCGTTGTTTTGCGAAGACACAGGCAGAGCTCCGTTCATATTTTGAATTCTAATGGGTGTTATGTATGGTCCACCCTCCACCCTTTGTTCCTCAATCTTCCTCACTGATTCGGGCTTCTCACGCGCAATGATGCTTCAGAATCCCATGTTGGCAAATCATATGTCCCACTGCTTCGTGCAGAGACCAATTTAGCGTTCCGTCCAATTTCCGGATAAACACATTTCGGTACGCTTGTATCCACATTTCAATAGCTCTTCTACCTCATAACATGATCTTCACAGACGCCGGCTGGTCCTTTATTGAGAGGCCGTCTCTTGCATTTCCCCATGTTAGGTTCCGCCCACTTTCCGAAATCCTAACAGGTCGATGCGACCACGCAATTTACCCTGGCACCCACGCACATGGGGTGAGATGGAAGACATGCTTGGGCGCTCGCAAGTGAGAATATGTGGGCGCAACTGATCAGCTGGCATCGAGACTGCGATTGATAACACCGTGGTGGCATGGGCCTGCATCGCATGAGAAATCTAGCTCTTCAAGTCCCGCAACGGTTCGTGCAGTATTCTATATGACTTAAGCTATTCTTAATCATGATAGACGGAAAGTTATAAAGGGGCTGACCAGGTCCCTCGAACAGCAGACTGCTCCCATCTTCTGTTGTTCGTGAGCACCGATTCATTTGCGCGACTTTGTCATTATATTGACCAGAATTGTGTTCCTCTAGACTCCGACACGTCCACCTCCCTATACAACCCACACAGATGTGCGTCCGTTTTTCCAGGTAGTTATGGCTGATTGTCCACCTGACACAGCACAATAGTTTTGAAGTGACAATGTCTCTTGACAAATCAGGTAATGGCACCTCTTGTCTATATCATTTGCACGCAGTATCTGAGCGATCCACTCTCTGCAGAATTCAAGCAATTCTTCAGCAAGCTTGGCACGGTTCGAACAAACGACGCCCAGTCGGAAGCCTATATCAAGGCGGCGGAGTCCGCGTCGAAAGATGTCCAACCAGAACCAGGCCTTCTGATTGTCGGAGCAATCGAAGGCACCATGTATTTCTTACTGGGAAAAATACGCGGAAAGGGCGCTAACGATGTGTCGCCCGACGAAAGACATGGCTTAGGTGACTTTTCTGGAGACGCGGTTCCGGACAAGGTCACTGGAGGCGGCACATTCACCATGACGTTGAAAGAAAAGAGCGTCGACCTGCGATTGAATTATGATGAAGAGCGCTTCACCTATACATACTCGGCGGAAGGTCATGAATGGGAAATCGATGGAGACTGGAGTGGCGATTGGACAGACAGCTTTTGAGACTTCTTCCCTGGTGAGTACCGCTTTTGCTTGTTGATACTGATGGTAACTCACATCGTCACCTGGCGGTGGCGTGTTTTACGCAGCAATTGTTTCAACACACTTTTTTAGTCCTATTGCGACTCATTCAGGGTTTTATAACATCTATGTTCACCTATGGGGTTCTCAGATATACATTGAAACTGTCCTGCGTTTTTCGACTGGTACGGGATGTGTTGCCCTCTGTAGTGCTATGCAATCCTGGCCAGGAGCGACTAGGCTCCATCGTTCTCCGAGAGCAAACGGCAGGTGGATCCACTCTAGGCACGACAGCTCCTCCTTTTTATTCATTGGGTCAGTTCAGATCTTTTGAAGAGTCGGGCAGTAAGTCCATGAAGCGAGCCAGAGTATTTTCTGTGCCACTTTCATGCAATTCTTTGAGTGCAACGACTGAGTAATGGAACTACTCGACACTTGATCGTCTCATTGTACATCTACGGACAAACCTCCTAGTCTCTGGGCCGCATAAGAGAAAGTAGTGATGGTCGGTTCTCGCGTTTCAGTCTTACACATTTCTGTCGAACCATGCGATCTTTCATGGTGAGAGCCGATTTGATAAAACAATGCAAAAAATTATGCTGATTTTCAGCTTTCTGGGTCGATGAGCGAGATTCGCTGATGAATCAAGAACAGGATCATCCAGAGACGCAAAGCTGCGAAGAATCGTGGAGAGGGCCAAGCATGTGATGTGAAGTACAATGCACATACGATCTGACTAGTTCGTTTCCTCAGAAGTATTTATGGATCGGATCGCATGTGAGACGATGGTCGGTCGACACTGCACTTAGAAATTGGTCGAGTTCGGTCATAGTGATCAGAACCGTGCATCAGCAGTCGTGATGGGGTCAAGGCAAAGATTGCCCAGAAGAAGAAAGTCGGTTGGTTGATAGCCTTTCGCAAAACAGGAGGCGAATGTTTACATACAGGATAGTTGGAATTCGAAGGAAATTATATCATACATTTCTGCGCACATGATATTCAGTACAAACGATAATATTCAGTACAAACGATAATATTCCTTCGACAGTCATAGCGATCAGAGACCGAATCGTACCTGTGAATGTTCTATATTGAGGATAAGCACTTATACATTTGGAAGCCGATGAATGATTGCCCCCGAAGAGCCGAACTTGCTTATCCTACCGCGTAAGTGCAATCTAAGAAATTCACGGCCCCGTTTCGATAAGATGCAAGAAGGAGTTTGTGTGGGGTGATGGAGTCCTGCGTCGAGTTGTTCGGAGATTCGGAAAGTGTCAGAGCGGCTTGTTTTGACGGAGACCTCAGCATCACGAGCGCGAGGTCGTCTAGAAAGTCATTTTTTGAGAGGTTCGGAGAGAAGAGTAGACGCTGAGGCTCTCATAGGTAAGCGAAGCTCTAGATTGAGTGTTTGGCAGGCATCGGCATACCTCCCAAGATTCCCGTGAACGCGTGTAGTCATTCAGGTGAAACGGGCTGAGAGGCGGCAGTCATCCCCCCCGGAGTGTCTGACTTTCTTTGGCTGCTCCTGATCCTGCTTTGAAAACCCCTGAGAACAAGTGAGATTTGGGTAGCTCGATTGGGTTTACACAGAAAACAAGTGACAAGTGGGGACCCCGCTTGCTCTGGAAGCTGTAAACTATTGGGATAGGGCAATGGAAGAGGCCAGCCATACTATAGATAGTATGCGGACCCAGAGTTGACCGTCTGCAGGCCATAGGAAACACGGGTTGCTGTTATAACATCTTGCGACAGCAGCTTCCGAGAGGCCTCGGATGGAGAAATGCTAGATTCTTGCATTGACTCGTGCAATCCTCTGTAAAGCAGACGAATTCCGCAGTTTGAAGGATATCAAAGTGCACAACCCAAAAGAACCTGCGCGCATGTGGTCTGCGAAATTTTTACGAATGTCGGCTACCATCTCGAACGTACTGAATTCTCAGCCGGAGCCTCTTGAAACATCAGGCAAGAACACCCGAATTTGTACAAAAACACGAGGACTGATTGGAGGAACCTGACTCGATCTCTGAGCACGCAGATGTCGTGACAGGGTGATAGGGAAAGCTGAGGTTCTCTAGTTGTGGAAGGAAAGCCTGTGGAAGGAAAGCCTGTGGAAGGATCAACGTTAGCTAAATTTTCAGTGACTCGACCCATGGGCCATGACGAATTATGGGGTGACACCGGCGATGGTCTTACCTTTGTCTTGCAAGGAGACATCCGATGCTGCCTAGAGGTGCAGTACTAGCGCTAAGCAAGGTGTTGAACAATGGAAGCCTGAACAGGTGAAAAGTTCTGTCATGGAGCGAAAATGTGACCTGAACTGAGCAAGTGCGGCCAGGGTCGGACTTTGAAAGCGTCTTGCTCACGTCTCTCATCAGCGCTTCGGCTCTCACCACGCCTCCTACCAAGCACTATTCTCATCCGGATCGGCGACGCATTACTCTGGGAGCGAAGAGGTGTGAGCGTTGTCATTGATCGATGATCACAGAGAATTGTTGAGTGAAAAAGGTTCACGTGTCTACTATAATGCTACATGAATATTAGCTGGAAGATTGACCTCGATATGTCCCATGACTGTATTGAAGTCCTCGGCCTATTGTAGGGTCTGGCTTGAGCGGCGGCCAGGTGCGATTTCAACTTCAATCCTCACCATCGTTCCATTTGCTCGAATAATGAAGGTTTAAAGGGTCACAGATGGACGTCGTACTAGCTTCTGCATGTCTCAACTCTACGATGCACATGGAGTTGGTCATATGATTGCCTTGCACAACACCTGGCGCCAAGGCTCTAGATCCGCTGTTCAGCAGCCTTCTCTTTTTTCTAGCATGCTTCGAAAAAATATGACACGCTCATCTTGACTATCCACCATTTCAGCGCATAGTCCAAGCTCAGCAGTCGGATTACCGTCGGGTTTCTTCAGTAAAATTGGTTCAATCCGGTAATGCGATCATCTATTTGATTCCTCTGAAACTGCGCGATCGGGTCGATATCTCATGGTTCCGTGATAATAGTTTGCGTTTCCTATAACACTCAAATAGATGAATTCGGGACTTTGGTCACTCTCTGAAGGGTACAGGACGGCTCCAGCAATTTCCACATCCAAACGAATTGACATGGACGACGGATGCTTCATTGGTCATGGACCACGCTGATTTTCAGTGATACGAGGTCGTTCATTGCTATTCTTTCTCATGGTAGGTGAAAGGAATGTAGTCAGATGTCGAGGAGCTGTGACGTCCCCTTTCAACCTCGCATTTCGATATAACAGGGTGCTCGTTTACTGAGTGCCTCACCACTTGTAATGTAAAACTCAAGGTATGACCCCTGTCCATCCAGAATGGTAATTTCAATCCTCACTAATGCATGCATCCTTGCTTCTTTTACTTTATGAAACTTTTTGTTTAGAGACGAGTCGTGCTGCGCCTGCTGTCATTTCGATGATCCTTCTGCTTTCCGAAATTCCGGACATATTGACACACCAAGTTGAATTGAAGACCATGAATTTCTCCGAAGGCTCACAAGGCGAGAGCTATCGATCGCCTATGGGCATACAATATCTCTTTTTGCCACAGTTTCACAGGCCTGAGGTCTATCTTCTGTTTTATCCTTTACTACATCACTACACGTTCTGTTTTCAGGATGTTCGCATTTGTGCGGATATACAATGTGCAGCAAGATATAAAAGCCCTCCGTCGCAATATCTCAAGCAGCATTACAGCTCTTCTCCCACTCTCCCATACATGTAAGCATTGTCCAATTTTTACGACCGTACAAGCGATTCATTGACTATGTTCTTCATCTAGTCGAAATATCCCCCGTTGCCTTTACGCACCTCAGTACTGTAGTGCACCCCCTTCGCCTACTCATCGCAGCGATTGACGTGCTCTATCACAATAGAAACAACAATGTCCGAACCCAAAGCTGAAGGTAATTCTCCTCTCTCTTACCTCTGTCATCGCGGTCTTTGACGCGCGCTTTCACTACAGACACTATTACCTCAAAGATCACAACTGAAGGTAATGTCCTACCTGCATGTCCTTTCCATTGCGCTCATATTCGGACAATCATTTTCATAGAATTCGATGCTTTCTTCGTCGACCTTGCTACGCAGGAAGGTCAGGATGACAGGCCTACTCAGCGCGTCGATGGAGACCTCACTGTCAATGTGAACCGCGAAAACGTGTACTTCTACCTCGACTACATCCAGGGGCTGGCTAGTGCAAATGCTGCTGCTAGTGGATCAGGCCATTTTAGAGGTCCAGAAATTCCGCGAAACTTGGGACGACGTGGAACGTTCCGCCTGGTCTTGGAGAACAATAGAAGGAATGTGACTCTGTTCATACAAAACGATAGCGGAGCAGTTCTCCATACATACAGAGGCACGGGTAACGTCGATGCGGGTCTCGTCGGGACCTGGACAGGCAGGTGGAGTTAGGTACCGGAGGTATGCCCCACAGGTTTCCTGTCTCGGCCTATATTCACTCTCACACACTCTCTCGATGCAGAGTCTTTCGTCTTGTGTCTCGGTTGATCTGTCTCGTGGCGGTAGCTTTTTCCCCACAGGGGTTTTTTAACGCACCCGTCTTGTCTCTTTCTCTTCATGTCCCGCATTCTATATAAACACTCGAAATACAGTAACGACGGTCTCATTTTCAATCATCATCATGCGTTTGTTTGGAAATCTGGTGACGAAGTTAGTGAACGATTTAGGACTGCAAGGTGTTGTTTTAGCGTCCACCCACTCATACACTAAAGGTCGAGCAATCTTGCGACCCAAAAGCTCTTCCAGTTTCCTCTTCGATCTATAGAACAACCAGTCTAGGCGGATTCGGTGACGCTAAGTCCATCTTCTGTCACCTGTGCTCTGAGATAGAGGACCTTTAGGGCTAAGGCGCATCTGACCAAATTTCATCTGAGCCAGGTGGTTTCAAGAGACAAAGCACGGTGGCATGTAACCAAGACAGTGGCAAAGCGTGGACAATAGCCTTGTCCATGCCTCGCTTGGACCACCCGGCGGCACTTGTACCACCCGGCGCTTGGACCACCTTGCCTCGACGTATAAATACCCCCCTGCAGCCTCTCGTTCCTCCAACAACATCAATCGCCCACTTGCCTCGCCTCGCACACATTCTCATCATTGCACCGTCAGATGCACCCATCAATCCTCCGTCATGCTCTCTTCGCTGATGCCTTGAACGACGTATGCCACACCCCTTCCACCCCTCATCTAGCTCGTACTCACACCCTTCCTCGCCCTAGCCCGATCCACCCGACGGCGCGCGCGCAGGAGCCGCCTGTTCAAAGGCAACGCATGCACAAGCAAGCACCGACATTATCCGTCAGCGCTCCCACAAGCGAGCACTGACATTACACGGCCACAAACCAGGCCAAAGGTACGGTCATCCCACTGCCGTCCGCCCAATGCTCGTGAGTGTTGTCTGTGCCATGCACTCTTCATACGAACTGACCAGGGACACGTCGGGTCGATCGACGCATCGCAGAGTCCGGGAATTGGACAGCAATGATCGTCCACCCTACAAAGGAAATCATGGCGACTATCGAAAATCACCTGTCAACTAGCGCCATGAGTCCGCAGCCAACCTGTTTCCAAGATGCGAAAAAACACCGTCAGCAAGTCGCGCTTCAAGCTCACCAATATCTTTCGGTTACGCCCCATAGTGTGGCGGGCGGACGAGCTGAGCGTATGTCTCCGTCCCGTTCTTGACGAGCGCCGCCGACTAACGTGTTCCTTGTGCAGAGGCCTCCCGACAGAGGTAAGTAGGTGTCCACAGCGCGGAATTTCCTACCGGTTTCATGCAATCATACTATAAGGGTGGGGGATCATAATAGAAAGTGTTTTTGTGACTTTATAAGCATCGGCACGTTGCCGGTGCGGGTCCTAGAGTGAAATGTCCCGGAAAACAATCAGCAAGTTATTACGTCCAAGGCATTTGCTGCTCTGAAGCCGGATGCGAATTTTATGGCACCTTCTGTGCTCACAGCAACACATACCTCTGAATTACAGGCAATACATGGCTTAGATGAAGTAAGTGCGTTTCGCAAGGTTCACACATACCCCACCGACACGTTCCGCATACCAGGCTTGCAATGACCGGCACATCTCAACTGGTCAACACTACTGACAGGAGCTTGACACGAGCTTTCCCGACCGTCGGTTTTATCCTCACATCTTGAACACTTGAGCACACGGCAACCGCCTAACATCAAAGACGAGAAAGATAGCATGCGATTGAGTTGGGGTGCGACAAATGGATATGTGAGGCGGAAGACATGAAGCGTAGACAGGCGATGACGATTAGCCCAGAGTGAAAGCAGCTCATATAACAAACTTTTAATGTAGTACTCCTCCGCGTCTACATAGGCGCTCATCCTCCGCGACACGCTCACTCTTGGATCTTAGCCAAGATCTCCGCATCCCTAAACAGGAAATACTCCTGCACAATTATATTCGATCAGCACCGTTGATTATGTACAAACTTATAGGCAGACACACCTCCTCTCCGACCTTGATCGAGTTGCCGCCCCAGCCGGGAAGGAGCACCCGGTCGCCCGCCTTGACCGACGTGGGCACGATCTTGCCCTCCTTGTCAGGCGCACCGGGGCCGACCGCGATCACGGTCGCCTCGGGGAGGGGGCTGCTCGTCGCGGACGTCGGCAGGAAGATGCCCGACGCGGTTTTCTAAGCGAAGAGGACGAGAGCGCGTGAGACACGGCGGCGCGGTCGAAAGAGAGGCGCGGGGGGCATACCGCTTCTGGCTTGAATCGCTGGACCAGGACGCGGTCGAGCAGAGGGACAAGGGACTTGATAGACTTGAAAGTCGCCTGGGCAGCCTGCGTGACGCAGCGCACCCGCGGGTCGTCTACGTGTTAGCAAAGCGGCCGCGCGCGCGCCGACCACGATGCACGCACCATTTCAGTTATGCAAATGAAGCAAGAATTAGAAAGAAATGAGCAGAAAGGATTGGGCGAAGTGGGAGAGGAGGAGGAGGAGGTGCTGGTGACTTGTGACTGGACGAGTGAGGGATGGAAACACGCAGAACGCGCGAGACTTTTCAGTCTTTATTTGTTCCGCGCAAACACGCATTTGTCATTGCCCTCGCAAGTTCACTTCCTCGGCACTCTTAGCAACCCCGAGTTCGCTCCGCCTCCGTGGAATATACCAGAATAAAGCCCCCAGAAAGGTCCTGCCTTTATCACAGCACCGAATGAGGACCGCGCGAACCACCGCTAGTTGAGAGAAACATTTACCTTGCGAGGACTAACAGTTGGAACTGAGCGGTGAGCAGAAGCAATCCGCAGGCCTCACCAATCGACCGCACGTCGTTTCCATAGCTAAAAATTCGTAAGTATATATATATGCAGACTAGTGACATGATATACTGATGCAAAATACGACGCAGAAACGGACCGGCAGGGGAACTGAGTACTGAGTATCATACCGAATAGCCACACGTGTGAGAGAAGAGAAAGAGGAAAAGAAAAAAAACAGACGGAAAAGAAACAGGCAGGCATTCAGGGTAGCGGACAGACGTGAAAAATGAGAGAGAGAGTGAGAGAGGAGAGAGAGAGTCGGTGTGATGTGCAACGTGTGGACAGACAAAGTATGATAGAACAGGGAAAAAAAGAAAAGAAAAAACACGGCGCGTGGAGTATACTGAACGAGAGGGGTTGGGTGAGGGAGACCCGACTGGTAGAGAGTAGGACCGAGAGGCGGCCGAGGGTGAGGAGGAGGGAGAACCGTGCACGGACGCTCGTCGACGCGCTTAGATGGGTAGATGGGGAAGGACACTCGATCGAGGGAGAGAGAGCAGGGGAGGGCAAGGCAGCCTCAAGAAAAATCGTGCAGCAACAGGCGGCCCATCACAAACGACACAGCCCAAGTCGGAAACCGGAGGGATATATTTCCCGTCTGGAAGTAAAAAAAGTGGTCCAAAGGTGCGGGCGGGGCGTGTGCGCGTGCGGCGAGATTGCGAGTAGACGAGAGGTGAGGTGAGAACGACAGAAAAAGTGAACGTGCGAGGTATAAACCGTGTGCGTCTTCGCTCTACTCCCCGACGCCGGCGCGCCGAGCCGAAGACAATAGAAAAAACCCAATGAGAAAAAAACAAGCAACCAACCAACACCAACCAACCGCGCCCCGCCCACTCAATCGACGTCCATTGAGATATCGTCTCCAGCCACCAGTCCATACACCTCCCCGTCATCCTCCCGCACCACCCTCGACGGCCCCGCAATCATCGACACGTCCGCCCGTCCGCCGCCCGCACCCGCAGGCGCAGGCGCGTTGAAAAACCGGCTCCGCTCCACCGTCGCCGTCGTCGTCGTTGTCGTTCCCGTCGTCCGCGAAGGCCCGTCCACGACAGGCACCATCCCACCCGGCATCGTCTCCGCGCGCCGCCGCACAGTCGTCGCAGCAGCCGCAGGGGCGTCCGCCGGATCCGCCCTCCGCCGCTGAAACGGGATAAAATACGCCTCGCGCCCCGCCCGCTCGTCCGTCCCCACAAACGGCGACGCCTCGTAGAACGCGCGGCCCCACCCCGGGTTCCGCGCCGTGCCCCAAGCCTCCTCCACCTCCGCTGCCGTCGTCGCCGCCGCCGCCGCCGCGCCCTCTCTAGCCGTCGTCACTCCTCCCACGCCCACGACGGCGCGCGCGCCCGGCCGCGGCGTGATGCCAGGCGGCAGCTGTCTGATAACATTCGCCACCGCCCGCGCGACCTCCGCCGTGTTCGCGCCCACGCCCACCGTCGCCATCACGCGCTCCCTTACGCGCTCCGCCCGTCGCCCAAGCCCGAGCCCGACCGCCGTCGCGCCTCCCGACACCGTATCCTCGTCCGCCGCGGGCCCGGTAGCGGTCGCGGCGTCCACGCGGCGCGGCGCGTCCTCGGGGTGCGGCGGCGCCGGCGCGTTCTCCGCCTCGTCCTCGTCCTTCGAGCTGCACCAGAACCGGTGCCCCTCGCTCCACGCCGTGCTCTGGCACTCCTTCCCACAATACTTCGCCTTGCGACACCGCCTGCACTTGGCGAACTCCCGCGGATACGACTCCCACCGCCCGCACAGCACTGCGTCCCGCCGCGATCAGCGACCGGTAACAAAGCAACACCGAAAGACGGAATGGCGACTCACTGTTCGCGCACTGCCGGATCCCGCCCCGCGAGTCGTCCTTCCGACACGCGTTCCGCATGATCACGCCCGCCCAATACTGGATCTCCTGCGGCAGCGTCGGAGGCGGGTTCGGCAAATCACTCTCTGACGAGCTCGGCCGGAACGTGAACCGCTCCACGAGCGAAAACACGTTCGTCTGCCGCACCGCCGGCGGCGCTGTGCCGTCCTGTTGCTGCTGCTGCTGCTGCTGCTGTGGGTTCGCGGCTACGCTCGAGGTGTTCGGGAACGGGGGCGGCTGCACGGCGGGCTCCTTGCCCTTGGTACCGCGCTTGGCCAGCGTCTTGAAGAACGACGCGGACGCGGACGAAGACGTCGCAGCTGGCCCCTGCTCATGCCGCGCGCCCACGCTCGACGGCCCAGCGGCCGCAGACGCACCCGCGCCCACGCCCGCGGCACGCCCGCCAGCCTTGTACGACGCGGTTACGGGATGGAAGCTCGCGCGCGGCTTATAAAACGCCTGCCGCACGTGCGGGTACTTGCTCAGATACGCAAGCAGCTGCAGGCTCAGCAGCACGTCCTCGTCGCGGTACGGCCCCGCGTCCTGCTCGCCCGGGTGATGATGGTGATGGTGGTGGTGGTGGTGCCGCCCCGCCACGCCCGCCCCCGCGCCCACACCCACACCCACACCCACACCCGTGTCGAGCATCACCGGCGGCGCCGTGACACGCGGGACGGCGGGCAGCGGCAAGTTGCGCTGCATCGGCGCGTTCGGGCGCACGGGCGTGTCCTCCTGCCTGTCGTCGTCGCTCGCCACGTCCCTGCGCGTGCGGCCGCCC
>CVKZ01000004.1:374000-387797 GCA_001457955.1 Heterobasidion annosum
AGCTAATACAAGGGGGTGGTTTTCCAGATGGGGGCATCAATGCATATTTCTCACTTTCTATGTCCCTTGTAAAGGCAGCTAGAAAGTCAGCAAAAGAGCTACAAGATGATGGTGTAGGCATATATAAAGAAGAGTAATATGCTGAAACAGTATAGAATGTGCCACATCTTTACCTTCTTACTAATAGAGCAGTAGTACTTACTATTTCCTACTGCTAATTAAAGACTTCTTGGTATGGAATTAGTGCTAATATCATAAAATTAGAAACCAATCCAATGCTCACAATGTGTTGCTCCTAATTAGGAAATTAGACACTTTTAGATGCTATTAATACTTTTAGATACTTTTAGACACTATTAGATATAATCCAGAGCTAATACAAGGGGGTGGTTTTCCAGATGAGATGAAGTAGCAGCCATTGCAAATTTTTACCTACCTATCATCAATGTAGGTTCTCAAACTATGGTCTCATCATTTTCATGCTCGTTGATTATTTTGCAGTATTCGTTAAGTGATGCAATTGTACTTTGGAGGGTATGGATCATGTGGGAACACAGCATGAAAATCATGATTCTCCCTGTGTTATTGTCCCTAGGATCGACTGGTAAGTGGCCTGTCTCAATTTGCCACCATTCACACATAACCTTGATATCAGTCGCTGCTGGTATATGCATCCCCTTCGGCAGGCTCAGTGTTGGATTGATTGGTGTCTATTCCTCGACACTGGCTACCAATATGATTGCCACTATGCTCATGGCAGTAAAGGCGTGGTCAGTGTGTAGAAAGAATCAAATCTTAACGACCGGATTAACATGGTCACAGGCAACATCGTCGCCTAATCAAAATTCACCTGAATAGCGCGGAATACAAATCCCAGGCCATATCTATCCTTGTTCTCCTTGTTGAATCTGGGACTCTTTACTGTGTGATATGGGTGAGCGGTGTTGTAGCCAACGACGGTGTGTGCGTCTCTCACATGACACACGATGCAACAGATCATCTTCCTCATGAGCTGGTGTTCTATTGACAGCAAAATCAACAATCTCAACATGTATATAAACGAGACCCTCCCGGGCATTACAGTTCAAGTATCTGTGCGTTACACATATTTCCTTCATTTACAAGATACTTAGCCCACCTTGAGCAGGGGATTTATCCAACCGCGGTCATCGCCTTAGCAGCGCTTCAGAGGACCACTTGGGACATGAGCATTGGGAAGGATGTGTCTCAGATCGCACCTCGCACCGACATGTGCTTCGTGACAAGAGATACTCGTTCCGGCACATCGACAATTCAGATCAGTTATCATCACACGACACTGTCTGTTGAAGAAGAACCCCAGGCATCCAAGAGAAAGGCGAGAGATGGAGAAGTGTAGTTTGATTGAACAATATATGCATGGGGGTGAATGTATATGATCGCATTTGCTTTGCGCCTTCAGCAGAATGGGGCGCACAGCGTGTACCGCATTATGTTCATAGTTACCTAGGACGCGTACAACAAACCAACGACATCAGGCCTCGCTTTCCAAACGGTGGAAATCCAGAAGCAGTGCCCACGAGGTGGCAATACAAAAATGGGTATGATTCCATTCAATAACGTAACGTAGGTATTCATGCAGATGCGAAAGCACAAAATATGCTACTACTTGCGACGACGAGACGACAGGGACACATTTAGAAAGTTAGATGGGAGGCGAGCGCAGGCAGGGAGGGGCACAGGCAGGGATCGGAGAGCAGACGAACAAACAAACATAGCGTAAACAGCGCATCATGGCATCCAGATCTTGATCGTCTGCAGAGACAGCAAGGATCAGCCACATGCAACAGAGCCATATACAGGCGGATGTCATATTTCCAACCCGCCGCGCACTCACCTGGTCAGAACTGCCAGACACGAGCACGTTCATCAAGTTCGATGCGTCTCCTTCCTTGCCCTCCTCCGTGCCGGTCGCCTGCCGCCCCCACGATAGGCTCGACACAAACCGATCGTGCGCCGCGATGGTACGGATACATCGCCCCGTCTTAATTTCCCATATCCGGATTGAGCGGTCGTCCGACGCCGAGAGGAGGTACTTTCCGTTGGGATGGAAAACAAGGGACCGCACCCAGTCATCATGTCCCTCCTACGCGCCGACACGTCAGTAATTGTACAGTCATTTGAGGGGAGATGCAAAAAAACAAAAACACGGAGTGCACTGACGAGTGTGTGAAGGCATTGTCCTCGTATCGCATCCCAAATCTTGATCAGTTTGTCTCGCGAGCCGGTCATGACATAGGCGATCGCAATGCCTTCTGTAATGACAGGCTGCTTTACACCTGTCTGTGTGTAGTATGATGTCAGCCTGCTATACAGTCGCGGCCGAGCCGCCCACTGACCTTCTGTCCCACGAGTTCACGGACCGCTGGCACAGACGCGCGAGGAACAAATACGGCAACTTCAACGGGTTTGTCGTGCCCTCGGAACTCGGCCTTCGTCGTTCCCGAGCTAAGCTCTACGACTTGGGCAGTCTGTAAACCAAAATTGAGAACATATGCGAATCACCAGACGTCAGGACGCGCGAACGCACATGGTCCATCGAGCAAGTCACGATATATCGGCCATCGAGGCTCGGCAGCGCGCATCGGACCCAATCTGGATGTGGCTTGATCACTTTGACACAATGCCTGCATAAAAAAGACAAGTCAGATCTGGTGGGAAGGAGCAGTAGAACGGCTGTGGCACACACGTCGAGGCGATCTCCCATATCCTGACGGTCTGATCGCGGCTCGCGCTGATTACACGATCGTCGCCGGGAAGGAAGCGCGCGGACGACACAGAATGCTCATGTCCTCTGAGCGTTGCGAAGTTCTGATAGTCGTTGTCGACATTCCATAACTTGATAAAGAGATCGTAGGATGCGGAGACTGCGAAGAGAAGGAAGGGTTAAATTGGTTACCGACGACGCGACGGTGTGCTGGCGCTGATCTGTGAACCATTGAGCCTGCGGCACAGCTCCGAAGACTAGAATGCGCGTGGCTGACGACTTTCGAGATGCCATACCTTGCAGATGGCATCTCTGAAGGTCAATGTGTCAATGAGATGTCAGAGGAGCGAGATCTGGGAGCGGAAGGGGGAGCGAGAGCGTCTGATGCTCCTGTACATCCCAGCCTTCTATTGTGTGTTTGCCACTCCACCCAAACGGGCCCGGAGGGCTCAGCACGCCTATCGCACACATTTCGACACAGAATGTCGCCCACGTACCAAGGTGCTTCCCCTTTGAGTCATATTCACAGTCCGTGATGCGCCTAGTGTGGCCCTTCAGCGTCCTCTCCAGCTCGCCCGTCTCCCAGTCCCACACCTTCAGCGTGCAGTCGTCACTCCCGGACGCGAGGACAGAATAGACAGGATGGAACGCGACGGTATTCACCATGTCTCTATGTCCGGTGAGCGTATGCTTTGGGGGGCCGACGCTAGGCAACCAGTCTGGGTTGTTGCGTTTGCTGAAGCCGGATGGGAGGGCGGCCATATGCATGTTGTCGTGGAGGGCCTGGGCAAGTCGCGATTCCAGGTCAAGTATCTGCGCCCATATTATGAGAAATTTTGTCCGAGCGAGCAAATCGTAAGGCGAATTGAGTGGGCATAGACTGACCTTCTTCTGCATCCGGATTACACTCGTCCATTTCTTGACGAGAAGCCCCGCTGTCTTCTGCCCTGCGTCAGGTTGGAAGTCGGCCTGTGGTAGCTCAAAACACAATCTTAACAACATGCTCGATACACACGCACCTGGGCCGACTCTTGCTTAAACTCCTCATACGTTCTCGTAAACCCCGCACTGTGTAAGTAGTCGAGCATAGCCTTGTGTCTGGAAAGCGTTTGCACGCGTGAGGCCAGTCGCTGCTCACAATCGAGGACGAAAGACACACGCACAGGTCATCTTGTTGTCGTTCGGATAGCGCGCTCGCCATCGTGGAGGATGTGCAGCGCAGCGATGCGGAAGCAGTTGAATGGTCTCTGTCGCACACAACCAAACAATCGGCAAATATGTGCCCACCGGCAATCGCCGCCACCGCTCTCCTCTTGCCACCGCCGACACCATCGCCCACTCACCTCAGCTTGATATATCTGCTCCCGTGTATGAGGTAGAAATTCCCAGTGATAAACATAGATCATCTTGGCGATATCTCCTGTACAACTTTGGAATATGAAAAATGGAGATTTTCCAGCATTTTCCATGACTTTTTATGTGAGTCGCGTCTGCAAGGCAACTGGGCTGTGTCGGCGAGGCAGATGCGCATCTCTCATGCAATGAAATCTCCAAAGATTGATCCTGGAAGGCTGTGCCGCTGGTAGGCCGCTCGACTGCGACATCTAACTCATATGACCCACCAGATGTTCGATCGCGAGATCATCATGAAAACCCTCTAGGAGCAATCGGCGAGATCAAGCTCCTGCAGTTCTGCCCTAGCTTGGCACGCGAGGAGACTGCGAGGAGATGCAGGAGATGCGAGGTTGACAGCTGATCATCCATTCATCTCGCGTTGGTTGCTGCATGGCTTCTCGTTTCTGTGCCTACGCCTTCCGCCTGCAGCGCATCTAAGATCTCCTCAGCGATCATCTTGGGTTTTCTAGGCCCTGATTAATGGTTCTCTGGGTATATCAGGACCGTCTTGGGCGAAGCAACCTGCCCACGCACGCTTGCTGGTACTTGCCCTGCGTCTCTTTAAGCTCATGTTCGGTTTCACTTTCATTCTTATCGCGTTCGCGACCCTCTCCGCGAGAGGTGCCTATTTACCCGCTAGACGGTAATGTCCAGTGTCTAGCTAGAACAACCTGCATCAGCAACTGAATATTCGCCGTAGGGCAACCGTTTGCAACGGGCATGCTGAGCTTTGTGGTCGCAGCTACGGAAACATCTCGTTTGTTGGAGGTATAGCGCAGAGTGCATCCTCGATACCAGAGATGGTTGACATATACTCTTTCTCTTGCAGCACACGATTCGTTTGCGTTCAGCAATGACTCGCTCGCTCGTACGTGCTACCTCCATCATATCCCTTCACGAGTAAAGCTCACAACTTTCTGTTGTGCTCGTTCTCAGTTGCTCGAGATCAGGAACTCGACATACCGACGCAACTGAGTCTTGGCATCCGGCTGCTCCAAGCACAGGCTCACGAGTTCGTTCCACTGTCGATGCCGATGCATCTATCATGATTCTAACAGGAACCTACCTACCAGTCTTGACGGCGTCATCCATTTTTGTCATACAAGTACGTGCTTCTGCCTTTCCCTTCGAAGATGATGACGAATATTGATCAACACGAATCAGCCTGCGTAAAACGACATTTCATTTTATATCCATCATCTTGAAACTCACGACTTCGTTGTCGCAGGTTTTGTTTGATGGAGGCACTGTTGAGGGCAAGTCTCTTTCTTTCTCGCCTTGAGCTGGCCTCGACTCAAGAGGATCGTTCCAGACTATCTCAAAACAGTGGCCACTTTCCTCGCCGCCAACCCCAACGAGGTCCTCACCCTCATATTCACGAACCCAGAAAGCCTCTCCCTGTCGACCGTCTGGGAACCTGCCTTCAACGCGTCCGGCGTCGCCGATCTCGCATACGTCCCGCCGCACGTGCCGTTGGCACAAAACGAGTGGCCGACGCTGGGCCAGATGATCGATTCGGGGAAGCGCGTGGTCGTGTTCATGGACTTTGGCGCCGAGTCAGGCGAAGTCGACTTCATCCTGCCCGAGTTCGAAATGGTACATTGTTCAATGAGGATCAGACCTCGTTGATCGGCAGGCGCTGACGTGCGTGCTCGTGGTGGGAATTTTAGGTTTGGGAGACGCCTTTTAGCGTCACGGACGCGTCGTTCCCGTGCTCTGTCGACCGCATCAAGGGGCCTCTCAGCACGGAGGAACACATGTACATGATCAACCACTCGCTCAACATCGACATCTTAGGTGCCTTCCTTAGCGATCCAGCTCAGGCCTCCACGACGAACGGCGTCACCTCGTGCGTCCGCGTTTCCCTGTGTTCCCCTACCCGAAACGATCTTATGCATCACATGTGTTCAGTATCCTGGCACATGCGAACGGGTGCGCACGGCTGGGAGGAAACCGGTGGCCCTCTTTCGTGCTGCTGGACTTCGTGAACGACGGGCAGGCATTTCAAGCCGCCGATTTTATGAATGGGTTCTCATGATTGCAATGTCGAGCAACCCCGCTGATTACAAATATTGCATATCGTACATGGCATGCCAGAGCTTTGCTTTTGTTACGGATGGGAGACCTTCAAGCCTTTAAAACGCCACTTGAAACAACCCCGTTCTTATTTGTTGATATAAAGATCCATGTTATGTCTTCAAGAAAGTGTGAGCTATTGCTCACCTTGCCCACACTAGGATTTTTGCGCGTGATACAAAACTATCATCTCTTAGTTGGTGTCGAAGCAGCCGTCGGAACAAGTTACAGAGGAAGTATCATGTCGTATGAGCCTTTCAAGTCCCCTTCTCAAGATCTTCAGAACGGAATATGTTATTTATCACTGTCGCGTGTGTGAGAGAACACCAACAAGAAAAACATTCTTGGATGAAAAGAGACCCAATCGTGATTCGAACACGAGGCCCTGCGATTTATGGCGCCCGTTCAAGGCACTGCAATCGCATGCTCTAACCACTGAGCTATTGAGTCTTGCACACCTCGAATTATATTAAATCTATAACATATCAATCGTGGCGCAACTGTGGGATACCATATCAAGACGATGAATGTATCAGATGCAATAGCCTACAGTCCGTCATATGCATTCCGCCTGACTGCTCTTTGTGAAAAGCAGAAGCATGCTATCATCGGGTCCTCGTAAAATACAACAAGGGTGGTTCAATGGTATAGACACCAGACATACAAGAATGTTTCATAGGGTAATCATCACCCGAGTCCTCAACCCAATGACGCCGCCGCCTCGCCCATCCCACCCAGGAAGGGTGGCGCGGCACACTGGACACCTATGAAGATAAACACAGATGAAAATGAGTAGCTATAATGGAAGACCAAAATGACACTGTCGAAAGAGTCGCGCACATACGCACCTCGCGCCAAGCCCGCCTACACCAGTTCTCATAACAGCAGCGTTGACTGCCGTGAACAGACATTCGCCGCATAGTATATGCCCGCAGGGCGTCAGCGTTGCGTTGGTCGGCGGCGAGAAGCAGATCGGGCAGCAATATGTATGTAGCGGCTCGGGTTCCGGCGCTCGAGGCGGTGGTGAGATAGGAAGGGAATGAGTCGGTAGTATGGCTGGAAGATCGGAAGCGGGATGCATGGATGGCGGAGGTAACGACTTAGAAGAATGGGATGACGGAGAGGTGCTGGTGGATACCGATGTGGATGCGACGGCGGGAACGTTGTCGATGACGACTGAACTCGGTGGGGCTTGAGTGGGGACTTCACGGATAGATGGCGGTTGGACAGGAGTCAACAAAGAAGCAGGATTAGAGGTTGGCAATGCTTGGGCAGATCCCGATGTAGATGCGATTCTCGTCTCCTCAATTTGACTGTCATCTGCGGTCAGGTTGGACGTAGAGTATCCGGAGAAGATATCATCAAACGAAGATGTGTCTAACGGCGTTCTCGAAGACGATGGTAGGAGAGGATGACCATGAGACCCAGAAGGCCGCGAATTGAATGGTGGTTGCGCAAAGCCTGTGTCGTCGGAGTACGGCGATAGCGGAGACATAGAGCCGAAGTGGTCCATCTCAGAGTATCGGCCATCGCCCTGTTCAAAAGAAGTACCAATCAGTCTAATCTGAAGAGGTGAGATAATTCATAGACGACAAGTACGAAAAATTGATTTGATTGACTTTGGGATGGGTGGGTGCATGAACGTAAAATTAGCACTCACAGCATCGGTATTCGACGGTGGATGAGATTCACTTCCCTCCCCATGTGAGGGGAGTGCATTCCAACCCAAAGGATTTTGAAAGTTCATGAAGCTATTGTCACTTCGGGGAGAATCCATCCAGTCGGGTGCATCTGTCTCCAAATGACTCGTATCTGTCTCCACAGTTTCGAACTTCGCTTTCTTGCTAGGTCCTCTGTTGCCACCATGGTCCAATTGCTCCTGCTTTCTCTTCCCAGACGCTTGAGAACTGGTACCCTCGCCTACTGCGGCTCCAGAACCACCAGCCTCGTCGGGGGTAACAGCAACGGAAGGCCCGGCCTCTACATATGCTTCGAGCGCATCGTACATAGTTGCGAGTCGTGGATGAAATGCACGGGAGTGTCTCTCTGGCTCTAGGGTGATATCATAGGTACTCGCACCTCTACCGTCGCCGGCACTTTCGGACCGTAAGCCCGCAACACTACTTCCGCGAGATCCGGAAGCGCTACCCTGATTCGAGCGTGAAACGCTATCATCTCTCGAAGCAGAAGGACTCCCTGAGTAGGATGAACTAGAGCAAGAAGCTTGAGAGCGTGCTCGGCCAGTGTTTCGCACTGCAGCAACACGAGGCTGTAGGGCACGCGTCGTCATCGGTGCAGGGAGTGGCGGGGAGGCTGTCAGATCCAGCTGAGTTCCAGCATCAGTACTATCCGATATGTCCATGATACAGAGTTGGTGTTGGGTGAGCCTCGGCCTGTGTGAAGGAACAGGGATCAGTACAGTAAAATTGAAGACCACGGTCGCCAGTGGGAGACGTGAGATAGTGCCGCGGAGTTTAACCACGTGCTTTGTTGTGCCACCATGTTCGAAGGCGATGTGGCTGAGGTGTGGTCAATCCTTTGTTTATTGTTGAGTTTGAATATAACACCCTCCACAAGACATCCTCACATCTCTCACCTCGACCACTTCCTCCGAAACCACGAACGGCCAACATGCATTTCTCGCAAACAGAGAAAGCGAGCTCATCTACCAAAACGGCTGACATGCCGCGAACGCCGCCATACTCTCAAACAAGACCCAACATTGTTTATGATGAGCTTTTCATCGCAACCAGCAACAAGTTCCTCGGACCCATGTCCCTCGAGTCTTTCTTCAATCGATATCTTCCCAACGATCCAGCCAGCGGACCTCAACCGCAGTCGAGAAGCATTCGGGATCGCCGGATGCGCAGTGGCAAGAACGTTTTCCACCCTGTCTTTGTGAGAGGCATGAGTCTGGTGTGTGTGTCCCTTCTGATTTTTTTCATATTGTAGATTAGGGCGTTGCAAGCAACCAGACTTTGCCCCGGCCTCAGTTTCGAGTACCCATCCCTCGGCGGAGTGGATCATGAACCCAACACCCTCAGACCCATCATCTCCGCCTTCAAGCAGGCACACAACAGCAGTGCCACAGCAGAACAACGCTCTGCTGAGTTCTTGATGACGTGCCTACCGTTAGAGGAGGACCCCTTCACCGGTTCTCAGTCGAAATCAGAGGTGACCCCCTCTGAAGTGTACTTCGAAGGCAAGACGGACGTCACCCAGGTCATCGTATGCAATCTCATCACGGATGTGTACCGAGAGATGATATCTCAACGACGCTGCTTTATGTTCACGGCGCTCTTCTTCCAGGACTATGTCCGCTTCATTCGGTGGGACTGGGCAGGTGCGGTGGTCACTCAGAGGTTTAGTTGGAAAGATGAGCCCGCGCCATTGGAGGTGTTCCTGTGGAGGGTCAGTCATTTGTCAGATGCAGGCCGAGGACATGATACCTCGATCTCCAAACCTACCGCAGAGGAAGTTGAGGCTGCGAAGAAGAGATTGGACGAGCGGGCGAGGGATTTGGCCAGGATTCGGGGCGACGCGTCTGTGGCAACACGCTACTCCACGGACGACACCTTTCGCAAATTCCGCGTGGTGGACAACGTCGACCGGGTCGAGCGGTTCTTTGTAGCATCCGAGCCTATATATCGAAGCATTCCAGAGATGGGCCGCGGCATGGTCGGATACGAGGCGCTCGACCTCCAGACAGACAAGCTGGTATACATGAAGGATACTTGGAGATGGGTCGAGCCTGACCTCTGCGATGAAGGATTGACCTACCGCCTCCTGCACGAAATGAACGTCCCATGGATCGCCCCGCTGGTTTGCGCTGGGACAATAGACGACCAAAAGACACTCACACACACAGTCAAAAATAGGCCGTGGTGCTGCAAGGGCGCAGAACCAAAGGCCCATGAACACTACCGGCTCGTACTCGGCGCGTTGGGACGGCCGTTGCGTGAATTCAGGTTCACGAAGGAGTTGTGCACCGTGATCTCCGAAGGCATGGAAGGTGGGTCTATGAGTTCCACTCTTTCCATATTGGTGGCTTACCATCACCCTACGCCAGCTCACCAGGCGGCGTTCACCCGAGCGAGGATCTTGCATTCCGACATAAGTGACGGGAATATCCTGATCACTGATCACGGTCATGCCTTTTTGATAGACTGGGAGCTGTGCCAGAAGGTAAACGACAATGGTACAGGCGATTATGAGGGAAGATCGGTGCGCACACGTCCAAGTCCTACATGCCCCGGCTTTGAACTGATAATAATTACCACCAGGGGACATGGGTGTTCATGTCCTCCGCCATGGGCACTAAGATCAAGTGGCACGAGTTCCGGGACGACCTGGAGTCCTTCTTCTACCTCCTGCTGTTCAACAGCATCCGGTACCAGGTCTGCGCGCCTCCGGACCTCGCGGCTTTCCGCGAAGTTTCTGAGACCTTCTTCCAGAGCGCGCATTATGAGGGAGACGAGCTGTGCGGTGGTACGGAAAAGGCTAAATACCTCAAGGCGGCGACCGACGCCCCATTTTTTCCCAGACATGAGCTCGAAAAGATGCTCAGTGCGCCGCACGCGAGTTTGATCGAGGAGATCAGGCTGCTGTTCCGCCCGGCATACCTCGTCGGACAAGACCTGGAAGAAGCCATACCGCAAGCCAAGCGCAAGCTCAACCTTCCGTGGAGCCAGGACGCCCTGATCGACCATCTGGGATCGTCAAAGGCTATGACAGAGGTGTTCCGGCAGCACTTGGCGATGTCGGGCTGGAGAGAGGGCGATAGCGGTCACGACCTGTTTCCAGACTGGGGCGTGCCGCCGGAAATGCCTGTGTGGTGCAAGTGGACGCCCCCGACGTCTCTACAAAAGCGGTCGACCCCAGACTCGATACCGGCCTCGAACGAGACACCGGCCTCGATCCCTGCGCCGGCGCCTGAGCACAGAATACGCCTGGCCATATCGACGTCAGCGCCGCCATATACGCCGTCCAGTTCGACCGACGCACCAGCGCCGTTGGTTCACGGCGTCAAGCGCGCTCGCGACGAGGCAGGGATGGACTGTGATGGGAATGAGGATGGGGACCACTCAGCCCCGTCGCTGAAACGCGCTAGGCCGTCGCTCAAAAAGCCGTCTGCGATCCCTACTCAGTCTGCACAGCGCCCGGAGGGCGGGTGCTGACCGGGCCCATCGCAAGATGACGCAGCACCATTGGATTACGCACCACGGTGGCACACGCAGCCATCCTGCGACGCACATGCGCGAAATCGAAGGACAGGCGCATTGTACACGTATTGGTCCTCGCGATTCCGCGCTATGGAGGTACCGGGCTCCGGTCTTGGATAGCAGAAAACCACGATTCGTTGAGCTCCTTATCGAGGTGTGGCTAGTTCGCTTTACAAGACGGCCTCCGAATGTTGGACAGGACTAGCAGGCACGGCAATCTCGGCGGGTATACGAGCCTCGCTAGGTACGATGGTATTGGTGGCGAGGCATGACTCCATCCGGTTTGCGTATGCATATTTAATCTAGGGAAGAGACTATAAGTGGGGAGGAGGGTATGGATGTTATAATCATTTGTCGTAGTCTTGTATAGCACAACACGTGAAGTTGCAATGACTTTCGACTATAACAGTTGAATGATGCACCTAAAGTACACACGTTAAGGGAAAGTTAGATCAACCTATTGTAGTCGTGCGCTCACGAGGCATCAATTGCGTCAAAGTCGGCGCGCCGACATCGTGTGCTCATATGGTGCTGGAAAGCAATAGCAGAGCACCGTGTGCTCAGCTTCCGCCCCAAACACAAACCTAACGAGCGACAAGGGTGCTTTGGCAACATGTCGTCAAGGGAGAGGCGTAAGACAGACCTACGGCTCTACAACGACGTCATCTCGCATCGACACAAGTCAGCTCTTTGAAAGAAAAATCTCACGTCTGCTCATCCTACATGGACAAAAGAATTCCTCAGCTCGGGTCAGCTCGCTTCAAATCAAACTCAAAACGTAAGAGCAAAAAATGATACATACACGTACACGTCCAGAACAAGTCCCCATTCGCCTCACGCCCAAACGCCCACGCGCTCACCTCCGCCATCCATCATCTCTCCCACCACCCTCCCACTCCTTCCTCCCGACCCTCTCCCTGCTCCTCCTAGTATCCATCCCACCCACCCTCTCCCCCTCGTCCCACCGCCTATCCCTCCACCCCTCTCGCCTCCCCCAATCCCGATGCGCAGCCGCCACATCCGCGCGGTTGAACACGTCCCCATATCCCCCGTGCACCGTGCTCGGCGTCGCCGCGTCCTCTGCCTCGCGCTCGCGCTGCTTGCGCCTGATCAGGGCAAGCGCGCGCGCGCGCTCGGAGGACTCGCGCTCGAGGCGGGCTTGGGCGAGCGCAGGCGTGTATGTGGATGAGGGGGGTGAGGAGGAGGTTGGGCCTGTCGAGAGGGCAGGAGCGGGGCGTGTAGAGGCGGAGGTGGGAGCGCGGGAGCGCGCGGGGTGTCGGATCTGCGGGGGTATAGCGGCGAGCGGATCTGCGCGCGATTTACGCGCGAGCTCGCGCAATCTACAGAAACGCGGCCGAGATGCGATTAGTACATCGACTGAGAACGCGCAAAGAGGGGGCATGGTTCGGGTCGGAAAGCTCACTGCCGGCCGTCCCGCCGCGCGTCCTTGACGTCTACGTCCTTGTCTTTATCACTGCGGGAGGTGTACCACGGGTTCAAGTCCTTTTTTGGAGGCGCGAACGCGATGCCGCGCTCTAGCTCTGGGTCGGGCGCGGACGCAGACTTTTTGGAGGGCCGTGCTGCGAGGACGAGGGATTGCTGGAGCGGTCGGGCATCGCGTTTAGTGAGAGGACGAGAGAACACGATAAAAATTTCAGGCGTACCTGTTCGAGGTCCTCGAAGAGGTTGATGTGGCGGCTTGCGGAGGAGAGGGAGGCGGAGGTCAAGCTCGAGGTGGCGGGCAGGTGAGACGGGCCTGCTTCAGCGCTTGAGAGTGGACTCGCACCGGCGCCGGCACCAGCACCGCCAGCACGTTGTCTTAATGCATCTAATCTAGATTCTGCATCCTAAATCGCGGGTGCACGGAAATGTGAGGAAGATGGAGGCAGATGGTGGGCATGTCATGCTTACCGCGAGGAGCGCCCTGTCTTCTTCCTGTTGCTCCTTAAGCTTTGCTTCTGCCTCATCGCGGCGGACGCGGGCAATGTTATCCTGACGGTAAGGGTGGTAGGACTTGTGGTGGGCGATGTTGAGTTTGCCCATAATGACGGTCGATTCGAAGGAGCAGCTCAAGGCCGGCCAAGGGTCACGCAAGTGGTGTCCGATCGATATATATTGCATGAAAACAAGCACTCAGGAAACCCTTCGATAGCTCAGTTGGAAGAGCGCAAGACTGTAATGGAAAACATTGTATCTTGATGTCGCTGGTTCGATCCCGGCTCGAAGGATGCATTCGTCATAACTGTTTTGCACCCCCTTGAGTGAGGGGTGATCTGGGTCCTGGCCACGTATTGACCGAGGTTACGGGTGCCTGAGGGCGACTGACACGTCGACGGCCTGTTGCTTTACTTTCGTTTC
>CVKZ01000004.1:387897-399851 GCA_001457955.1 Heterobasidion annosum
TATCCTGACGGTAAGGGTGGTAGGACTTGTGGTGGGCGATGTTGAGTTTGCCCATAATGACGGTCGATTCGAAGGAGCAGCTCAAGGCCGGCCAAGGGTCACGCAAGTGGTGTCCGATCGATATATATTGCATGAAAACAAGCACTCAGGAAACCCTTCGATAGCTCAGTTGGAAGAGCGCAAGACTGTAATGGAAAACATTGTATCTTGATGTCGCTGGTTCGATCCCGGCTCGAAGGATGCATTCGTCATAACTGTTTTGCACCCCCTTGAGTGAGGGGTGATCTGGGTCCTGGCCACGTATTGACCGAGGTTACGGGTGCCTGAGGGCGACTGACACGTCGACGGCCTGTTGCTTTACTTTCGTTTCGATCCATCTGCGCGTCCAAGCGCCCCCTTACCCCCTGCTCGTCATGTCCGCCCGCACCAGCCCCAGCGGCCTCGGCGGCCCCAGCGACGAGCCCTCTCTCCTCGACAAGCTCGATCAGTTCGCCCCCGCACCCCTCAAAAGCTTCGACGCCTTCCCCAAGCTGCCGTCCACCTACAAGTCGCGCTCCGAGTCCCGCGGCTTTCTCACCCTCTTCGTCGGCCTCCTCGCCTTCCTGCTCGTCCTGAACGACATCGGCGAGTTCGTCTGGGGCTGGCCGGACTACGAATTTAGCGTGGACCGCGATGTGGAGAGCTTCATGAAGGTGAATGTCGATCTCGTGGTCAACATGCCTTGTAAATGTGAGTGCTGTGATCGTGGTGTCCACTCGCTTCTCTTGACCAGGTCACGGCGTGCTCTGCTTTCGTGTGTATGTTGTGTGTGTGCTGTAGATCTGAGTGTCGATCTCAGAGACGTCATGGGGGACAGGATGTATCTTAGCAAGGGTTTCCGTCGGGACGGGGTGCGTAGCTGCCCTTTCTTTTGCCTCTGACTGCGCGTGTCAACAACGCGCCTTCCCGCAGACCCTCTTCGACATCGGCCAGGCTACTACGCTCAAGTACGTCCCAAACCCGTCATCTCTTGCAATTCATCTCGTCGTTTGCTCATTCGGGCATACTTGTGCCTCATTCATTTTTCTCTCCTCATAAATCAATTCATCTCAAATCGTGCACAGGGAACACGCCGAGGCGCTCTCCGCTCGTCAGGCTGTCTCCCAATCCCGCAAGTCCCGCGGCTTCTTCTCGCTCTTCAAACGCACCCCGCCGTCGTACAAGCCGACATACAACTACCAGCCGGATGGGAGCGCGTGCCGGGTCTATGGGTCGCTCGACGTGAAGAAGGTGACGGCGAATCTGCACATCACGACGCTCGGTCACGGCTACGCGAGCACGGTCCACGTGGACCACAACGGTGCGTGTACCTCTGCAGACCTCGTCGCCTTGGTCCACCGACGCGCGCTGACGCCCCGGCCTGGCCCCCCGTCACCCCGCCGCCAGCGATCAACATGTCACACGTCATCACCGAGTTCTCTTTTGGGCCCTATTTCCCCGAGATAACCCAGCCGCTCGACAACTCGTTCGAGATCACACCAAGCCGTACGTGCCCTTCTCCTGTCCGTCTCGAAGCCATTTAACGATGCGAACGCCGTATTTTTCAATACCATTCACAGCCTTCACGGCGTACCAGTACTTCCTCCGCGTCGTGCCGACGACCTACGTCGCCCCGCGTTCCGACCCGCTCATCACGAACCAGTACAGCGTCACATACTACACCCGCGTGCTTGAGCATAACCGCGGCACGCCCGGCATCTTCTTCAAGTTCGACATGGAACCCATGCGGCTCACGATCCATCAGCGCACAACCACCCTCGCGCAATTCCTCATCCGGTGCGTGTCGTTATCGCTGCCTCACCACTCTCAGTTTTTTCAACTCCAGTTCACACCTGCGACGTTGAACTGCAGCTGGGCCGGCGTCGTCGGCGGCGTGTTCGTCTGCAGCGCCTGGGCCCTCCGCATCACCACGCGCGCCGTCACCCTCGTCGCTGGGCCCTCCGACGAGGATACCATCGCGCCCACCCCCGACTCAGCCGCCGCGCGCGCTTCGGGCCTCCGCCGCAAATGGGTCGGTGGCGCTCTCCGCGCGCGCCCCGGCTCGGGCACCGGCCAAGGCCGCGTCGTGCGCCAGGGCAACAGCTGGGTCGTCGAAGGCCCCGGCGGCGGCAGCGTCGGCGGCTCGCCCTACTCGTCCTACGCGGGCACGCCCGTCGCCGCCTCGCCCTACACGCCGTTCTCCCCTGCGCCGTTCTCCCCGTACTCCCCTGCGCCGCCCCCGCCCATGTCCGCGCGCTCCATGTCGCATCCGGGCGCGACGCCAGCCGGCGGCACGGAGCAGCACCCCGCGCCCTTCGGCCTCGGCCTGCCGTCCAGCGCGTTCGGACCCGGCCCCGCGTCCGCGCGCTCGCCGTCGATGCCCGCGCCGTCGCCGTTCCTCGGCGCGGCGAACGCGAACGCGGGCTCGCCGGCGGTGACGCCGAGCTACGCGCATTTCCCGCCGACGCCGAGTGCGGGGTCGACGGCGTTCCCGCGGTCGCCTGCCCCTGGGGTGGCTGGGTTCCCGTTCGTGAAGTCGCCGTTGGCCGGAGCGAAGAAGGACGATTGAGCGGTGGGCGGTTGTGCTCGCGTGAGGAGAGACGAGACGGGTATGCGAAGAGAGGAGGCGACGGGGCGCATGTAAAAGCGGCCGTGGATTGAGGTTACTTTTTATTGTTGGTACTTGCGGTAGGGCAGTCGTGTACCGCCGGGGTGTTCGCTCGTTTCGTTTCGTCTGTCTTCTCGCATGTGTCTGTATAAGTATCTTGCATCGTCGTGTGTCGTCTCAAGCGGAGGTACAAATCATCATGGGCTGGGCATCGCAAGCAGTAGAGGTCGGTACGGTACGGATGTATATATGAATATTAGATGGGTATCGCAGGGGGCCCGGTCAGCTATCAGGACCGTGTTACATGATAGATCTGCTGCTACACAAGACTAAGGGTACAGCGTCCAGCGCGTGCCTCACACGCGCCGCTTTTTGGCGCTTTTCTTTCGCGCAGGCTTGGCGGCTTTTGGCGGCGGCTTTGCGGGCTGTTTAGTCGGCTGCGTGGTCTGCTTGCTGGCTTTCTGCAGCGGCGCGTCCTGAGCTTCCTCTGCCAAGTCGTCGGTTTTGCGCGCGCGCTTCGAGGTTGGACGGGGCGGTGGCGGCGGCGAGGGGGTCGGCGTTGCGGAGATGTACACCACCGGCTCGAACGCCATGGTGCCCGGAGCCGGCACCGTGAGCTCTGGGAACAGGTCACGCGACTTGTCGTCGTCCCGCCAGCCCTCCTGCGCCAGGAAGTCCTCGATGGTGTTCGGCACCTTGGGCTCAGGGGACCGCTGCGCGGGCACGCGGCCCGCGCGGGGACGGTAGACCCTGTGCTCCTCGCTAAGGTGCGCGCGCAGGAGCTCGATGAGGGTCCCGAGCGGCTCGCTAAGAAGCACGTCGAGCACGTCCAGGGGGAAGAACGGCACGGGTGCGGGCGCTTTCGCGCGGAGCCACTTGAGCTTCTCCTCGCCGCCGCGGAGCGTGCACACCTCGTCGAAGAAGTCGCTCTCGAAGAAGCGCGTGAAGGTGGCGCGCAGCGTGGGCACGTCACGCGGGGTGCGCGCGTGATAGCGGATGCTGTAGTACAGCAGGACGTAGAGGAAGGACTCGGCGTCGTCGACGAATGCGTGGCAGTTTTTGTCTCCAGACTGGATGGTCGCGGAGAGGAACTCCCATTTTCCCTGCAGCGGCCGTGGGCGCGTCAGCGGCGCGGCGGGGATGAGAAATGGAGACAGGGCGCACGATCGCGCCGATTTCATCGGTCTTCGCGTCCTTTTTCATCATCTGCGACGCTTCCCAGCCCAGCAGGAGTGCGTGCCCGTCGTTGGTGATTCGGATGTTGTCGCCACTGATGTTGCAGTGGATCAGCGCCGTACGGTACGTCGCCAGGTAGTGGCCTGCGCGCGGCCAGATTATGAGGCACATTTGGCATCGAAGTTACGAACATAGAGAACAAACGCACTTTCTGCAGCTTCGTAGATGACTTGACAGAGCTCCTTCGTCGAGTTGGCCTCGGACAGCGGGCGGCCGAGCGCGCCGTACACGATGCGGTAGTGCTCGTATGAGCCCGGAAAAGCGCCGCTGCAGCACCAAGGCTGCCCTGCGGCCTGGTCTGTGCTCGTGATCTGCCCGCCGACGACACCTGCGCACACAAGGGGCGGGAGGCGCGGCACATAGTTGCCCACGAGTGCCCTGTACGTCCGGCGCTCGTCTTGGAACAGCGGGTCGCGCGGGCGCCACGTATCTTTAAGGTATACGAGCTTGCCCGTCTGAAGGTCCAGCGCCTCGTACGTGGCCATCCCGTTCCCCGTCTCGGGAGGGTCCAAGGTCTGTGGCAAGGACGCGACGAAGAAGTGTTCGACCGCGACGACCTCCCTGCCATCGTCGTTTTCCTCATCCTCGTCGCTGTAGTACTCTTCCTCTTCCTCGTCCCCTTGCCTCTGTCTGTGGATGTCGACGACGAGGAACTTGACGAACGTGTCGTCCGTAGAATATCGCCTCGGAAGAGGAGCGCGCGGATCCTCTCCCTTTGCCCTCGCTAGGTCCCTTGCGTGCTCGTCCAGCTTTTCTTTGGTCCGTGCGATCTCGTCCGCAGTGGGCTTCGACAGTGTCTCGTCGTGTCCGCGGTCATCGTCTGACATCTGGTTGTACCGCCACAGAAATTCAGCCAAAAACGGATCGCCCGCCTTCCAATTGAACCGCGCGCTG
Source organism: Heterobasidion annosum (assembly GCA_001457955.1). Lineage (NCBI taxonomy): Eukaryota > Fungi > Basidiomycota > Agaricomycetes > Russulales > Bondarzewiaceae > Heterobasidion > Heterobasidion annosum. The sequence goes on from CVKZ01000004.1 coordinate 392,654, forward strand.
AACATCATGCCGGCCCAGTCCCACCGGATGAGCCGGGCGTAGTCCTCGAGGAAGAGCACGGAGAACATGAAGCGGCGGCGCTGAGACAGGCACTGACGATAGACGTCGATGATGAGGTGGGATATGATGCGCGTGGTTTCCTCTGTCCTGTGCTCGAACAGTTCTTCGTAGGGTGAGACCTCTGCGCGGTATTGGGCGTTGGGGAATGGGGTGAACGGGTCGTGCTTCAGTGGAACGCACATCATGAGGAGCTCGACGGGTGATTTGTAAACCTCGGTTTCACCCTCCTTCGAGCGATTGTAGGCGGCAATGACGGCGCTAGGCCCATGGCGATCCCCTTGGTCAACTCCGACGACGGGCGCGTCGCGGAATTCAAGGCCAGGACAAAGCCCTGAGTCCTCTAATACTTTCATCTATGGATCATCGCAAATAAGGTTCGATCAAACACAATGCCTGAAGTGAGCCACTCACAAATCCAGGATCAAAGGTTTTCACGCCACTGCGCACGCCGTCCCCACAGAGGCGAAGATGACCCCCCTCAGGTAGCGGTTCGTGTCCAGGGAGACATTCGTTGAATAGCTGACTCGTCGGCATAGGTCCAACAAAGGTGGGTTTGTTTCCCAGAAAGATGTGTTCGTACTTGAAGCCATCTCTCTTCCTAAAGTATCTCTGCGACACGTTCGAAATCGTGGATGCCTGCGAGTTGGCTATCGAACTGCTGCTAGTGCCTGTAGAAGACATGCTCGAAGGTGTTTTCAGCGTGTAGTCGCTCGAAGAAGGGGGTGGCTGAGGTGGAAAGGAGAAATCCGATATAGCCTGGACAAAGCATCGAACGAAAGTGTGCCACAGATATTGACAAGGCCGTGGGGTTTAAACTCCGCGGCATCGATAAGTCGCCAGAATTCGCCATTGGCGACGAGTCTCTGCACAAGTCAATTCTATGTGCACAGTCTAGTCCCCGCTTTCCTTTGATATATGTGCATCCTTTACGCTAGACATCCATCACCAACTTTTCTGACTGGGTACAATAGGAAGACAAGTCCTACTTCCATCAGATATAGAGCTGGCATCATGCTTCTTCTTACTTGATTCCGTGACGAGCTCACTCGAATAAACGTTGGAGTGGAGCGTCCTAGGGAGATTAGAGAAGATGACGTGCAGACAAGCGGAAGACATGGAAGAGAGAATGGGACGTTCTGCAAGTCTTAGTCAGTATGATTCCAGACCAGCCCACAACTCCGCTGCGCTGGCAATAAACCTGACTCCATTCGACTCTCGTCTTACTCCAGAATTTCCAGAGGGCAACTTTTTGAAGGCCAGAATCATCTATAACAACGTCCCCTTACACCTCGCTTGAACTTCCGTCCTTCATATATTCTAGCGCTTCCCGCAAACCCCCGGAGAACTCGGGCCTCCCATATGAATAGACGACATCCTCATCGCCTCCATACCAACCATTCCAAACAACCTTCACTCAGCGACTTATCCTCCACCCCGTTACCACCACCGCCACATAACACCAACATGACCGAGAAGTTCGAGCCCTTCTCTGGTAACCTGGGGGCCGACGAAAGCCCACACGATTTTCTAAGGACATTTCACCGTATTTACCTCGACACAGACGAGAAGGTGGCCATAAGCCGCTTCAAGTACTATGTCAAGGTTGGGCACGATGCTGACGAATGGTTCGCTGGTCTCTCATCCCATAAACTCACGAATTGGGGTGTCTTTGAGGCCGCGTTTGAGGAGTATTGGCCAAGGATGAAACGAGCAGTCAAAAGCCCAGAAGAGTGTGAGGATGAGCTGTTGCAGCTGAAGCTCCGCGATGAGGATCTTGGGGTGATAAAAATGGTTGGCGGGATTGAGGTCTGGTCGCACATCAAGTGGGCACACGACGCCTTCATGCTCGCTACAAGGGCCGGCATTTCATCATCTTCCGTATACATCAGACAGGTCCGCCGCGAGCTCCCTGACGCTATCAAAGATCTGATTGACATCAGGCCGACCGATTGGGTAGCGTTCACGAAAGCTGTTCAAGATATTGACATTGACAGAATCCAAGACCATGTCGATAGAGTCAAACGTGACCGAATGGAATCCGACGGGCGCATATGCGCCCTGTTGCAGTCGCTACAGGATGCCAACCATTCCGAGTGCATCCCCCCAAAGTCCTCAAATATCCCCGTCGAACTGCCCAAAGGCTCATTGTATCGCAGCGAGGCGTTATATTCTAGCGTAGTCAAGAGGTGAATGAATAACGGACGACTCGGGTGGTCATCGCATGAACGTTTTGAGCCCAAAAAACTTGAGTTCGGTTAAGGCTCCTGTACAGTACATGGGAAGATCAAACAACGTGCAGCACTCCGTACGCGGCTGTTGATTCTACAATGCACAAATGAAACGGGTGACATATGACCCCTCGTCGATATCTTTCGTTACCGTGCTGACCTTCAACAAGGTGGATCTATTTGACTGAGGGTGGATGGTCGGTGGCATTCTCCGTATCTTCCAAGGCTTCGGACGGAGAGCGAAATTGGATGCCAGGCAATGTGGCCCGAATATCAGAGTCACTAAAGGAATCCCATATTGTCTTCTTGAAGGCGACGAGGAGAAGTATGATGGTGGGATAGATACCCTGAGTGTCGATTGAGGTGAGATCATAAGTATCCAGCTGGATAACTCTTACCGAGATATGAGTCATTATCGGCCATGACCACTGGATGACGAATATGTTTCCAGGAAGCTGGATGAACTCGCAGAAAATAAACACCGCCTGTGTATTTATCAACATCGGTCTCTGAGAGCACAAAACTCCGACTTACACAAACTAAACAGTAAAGCGCGCCAGACTCGATGAGGAGAGCTAAGATTTTTTCGGCATGTGTTCTCTTGGCACTCCGTCCAAGACTGGCTACCATGAACCGCCTTTGTCTCCTAAGAAGAGTGAGTGCTGAAGACAAGCCAGAAAAAGGCTTCTGCATCACTCACCAGGCGGTGAACATGATTGAAGATGTGGTGGCAATGTTAGTCGACAGAAACAGTACCAATCCAACGATCTGCACGTCCCCGCACAATACATTATCGAGCATGACCCCCTTTACAGCACATCCCGCTGTTATGAATAGGACGACTTGCAGGCCGACTGGTCGGAATTATTCACAGGAACAAGGCATAGATTGCTACTCACCCGCATAACCTCCTATGAGGAAGCACAACAAGACAACCAACGCAGACTTGTTACCTTGCCATAATACATATGCCCTCCAAATGATGACAGCATCGGCGAGAATGGGCTGACAAACGAGATATGAGTACATCCAAACAAGATTATACAAGGGGCAGGATATGCACATTGATCAACCATAAGACCTCGATAGTTTCATATAAAGAATTGCCTGCTTGATTCAGTGCGAGAAACGCGCGATCCAGCGACGGCATAGGGTCAGGTGAACCAGTAGCTTTGATTATCTCGATAAGGTTGACCAGAGACAGTGCCCAGACGGCACTCGAGATCGCAAACATGCAGAGGGATGTGACCAGCATGACCACCTTTGCTCTGGTCTTCAATCCCTCCCGCCTGAATGCCATCAGCACTCTCAGATATGTAAAACAAGAGAAACTCACAGAAGGGCATAGGTCGAGAAAATTATGACGACTATGAAGATGCCTGCTCGAGTAGTGCCCAAATCAGCCTTTGTATTTGGTATGTGGATCGAGATACCTGCCATAGAATAAGGTCTGGATTATGACGCCGACAGTCACGCCAGTCATATAAGATGCGATAAGTGGGTGAGGGCTGTGGTCTCTCGAATCCATCTAGTAAATCGGGTGTCGACTCGACAGTGGGGAAAATGGGGGAGGGGTCTGAGATGCAGAGAAGTGAGAAGTGCAAGTATGTATGTACGCGGACCAGATCTCCGACAAGTTCAAAAGCTGTCCGGGACAGTTCGATACTGCTGATGCCGCAGAAAACGGCGAGACCTATGACTGGACCGATTGAAAATGGATGCTTACTTGATCCGAGTCCAACAGCGCGAAAAATAGCCCTGTCATCGAAATGGAAGTCATTCAGCCCAAAAGTAATGCAAGAAATGGAGACATTTGCCATATCGGACGTGCGGGAGGCGGATTGCCCTCGTCACAGATGGATCGGCAAAAGCTGTCAAGTGGCTGGTCCTGTGTTCGTGTCCGATGCTAGACGCCGTCACAGTTTACGCGCCTTTCCAGAATCAGAATCAAAGCTACTTCCCTCACCGCCTGCGCTGCAAAGGAAGATCACAGTGCTGCGTCATGGTCGTCCGTACAGCACATCGCCAAATCTCTACTGAGAGAAAAAATTCCAGTGACTCGACAAGTGTGACATCAGGCGACGACCGAGTCATAGCGTGGAGAAAAAGATTGACGCCAGGTAGAAGACAGCGTGCGCCGCTTGACGTTCTTCGCGACTAGGGAGCCAGGAGGGCGAAACACAAGGTCAAAAAGGTTAGGCCTCCTCGACGACTAACGCTAGTAGCTCGTGTATCACCACGACAGGTCAGCCGTTGGTGCTCGGGTCAGCGTCAATCGTCGGCCACTATGGCAACTTTGAGCGCAAACAGGTCATGTAGGAGTGTGGACATAGTCTCTGTTGCTGACCTATCACAGAAGATGGTCGTTCAAGATGAGTATGTGAATGTCAGCAGTGAAACATAGCGAAAAGTCCGACAACATGATCCGGAAGGATCTATGCTGCCAAGACCAGAGTGGGAGGCAAACAAAAGATTTCTCGAATTTCAGCCTCCGATCCCGCGGCGCACGTTCGTTTTCCGCCGCAGATCCAACAGAACAAGCCGTCCGAACTGCGAACCGCCGATAATGAGGCGTTATATTCTGGCATAGTTGGGAGGTGAATAAATACTAGGCGACATGGTCATCGCACTGATGTTTTGAATCCCAAAAGGCTTGACTTCGGTCAGGGTTCCTGAAACCATGAAGCACTATGCACTCCGTACATGATCGTTCATTCTGCGCAGCCTACAATGCACAAACGAACCGGGTAGTATGTGACCTTTTGTCGATATCTTTCGTTACCGCGCTGACCTTCAACAAGATGGATCTATTTGACTGAGGGCGGATGGTCTGTGGCGTTCTCCGAGTCTTCCACGGCGTCAGACGCAGAGCGAAATTGGATGGCAGGCAATGGGGTCCGAATATCCGATTCACTGAAGGAATCCCATATTGTCTTCTTGAAGGCGACGAGGAGAAGTATGATGGTGGGATAGATACCCTGATTGTCGACTGAGGTGAGCTTATAAACATCCAGCTGGATACACTCTTACCGAAATCTGAGTCATTATCGGCCATGACCACTGGACAACATGTAGGTTTCCAGGAAGCGGAATGAACGCGCAGAAAATGAATACCGCCTATGCAGTTATCAACAATCGGTCTCTGAGTATGGAACTTCGACTTACGCAAACTAAACTGTAAAGGGCGCCAGACTCGATGAGGAGAACTAAAATTTGCTCGCCATGTGTTCTCTTGGCACTCCGTCCAAGACTGGCTACCATGAACCGCCTTTGTCTCCTATAAAGAGTGAGTGCTAAAGACAAGTCTGAAAAAGACTACTGCGTCACTCACCAGGCGGTGAACATGATTGAGAATGTGCTGGCAATGTTAGTCGACAGAAACAATACCAACCCAACGATCTGCATGTCCCCGCAAAATACATTATCATGTTCGATCCCCTTTATAGCACATCCTGCTGTTATGAATAGGACGGCTTGCATGTCGACTGGTCAGAATGATTCTCGGGAACAAGACATAGATTGCTACTCACCCGCATAACCTCCTACGAGGAAGCACGACACGACAACCAATGGATACTTGTTCCCCTGCCATAACACATACGCCCTCCAAATGACGATACCGTCGGCGAGGAAGGGCTGGCAAAGGAGACATTAACATGATCCGAACAAGATCATACAGGGGGCAGGGATGCACATTGATCGAGTATATGATCTCGATAGATTCATACAAAGGATTGCCTGCTTTATTCAATGCGTCAAACGCGCGTTCCAACGACGGCATAGGGTCGGGTGAACCAACGTTCTTGATGATCTTGATGAGGTTGACCAGAGACAGTGCCCAGACGGCACTCGAGATCGCAAACATGCAGAGGGATATGACCAGCATGACCACCTTCGCTCTGGTCTTGTCTCCCTCCCGCCTGATTGCCATCAGCCCTTTCCGATATCCAAAACGAGAGAAACTCACAGAAGGGCGTACGTCGAGAAGAGAATGATGGCTATGAAGATGCCTGTATGGGCAGTGTCTGGATCAGCCTTTGGCTTTCGTACGTGGTTCGAGATACCTGCCATAGAATAAGGTCTCAACGACGACGCCGACAGTCAGACCGATCATATCAGCTGCGATGACGGGGTGAGGGCCGTGGTCGCTCGAAGCCATCTAGCAGATCGGGTGTCAACTCGACAGTAAGTGAAATGAGGGGGTTCTGGAGGTGTAGAAAAGTGAGAAGTGGAAGCATGTATATAGGCGAACCGGATCTCCGATCAATTCAAAAGCTGTCCGGGACAGTTTGATACTGTTGATGCCGCAGAAAACGGCGCGACCTATGACTGGATCGATTGAAAATGGATGCTTACTTGATCTGACTCCAACAGAGGGCATCCAGCCCGAACGGACTGTAAGAAATGGAGACATTTGCCATATCTGGCTTCCATCATGGCGTGTGGGAGTCAAATTCCCCTCGTCACAGGAAGCTGTCAAGTGGCTGTGTTCGCACATCAGTAAACGGGCAAATATACTTGCTTAGCTTATAGAGTGCTTATGCCACTTGTGCAAGCCTTGCAAGGGCCGTAAGGCTTGTAAGACTGGAGCTTGCCCAAGTGCAATCAGCTAGGTCTCATTTCGCAAGCGTCATGTAAGGAGCGTATAAGCAACATAAGCTGGGGCATAAGCTCACTCGAGCAAGCTCTGTAAGTGTCGATGACAAATCCAATGAATAAAACATTAAACTCCCACACTCATCAGGGTTTGAACCCGAGACCTCATGTGATCACCTGCCAGACCCAAAGCCAGCAGCTTCAACCACTACACCAGAAGATCTTATAATTATGTAGGGGGTATTTGCACTATATAGAGCTCCTATCGACTTGAAGCGTTTTTTTTTGACAAGTCAGACTGGCTCTTGCACAAC
>CVKZ01000004.1:405659-415899 GCA_001457955.1 Heterobasidion annosum
AGTGGTTATGGCGCGTCTGCTGCGGGTGCTTATTCGTATGGATCACGGGTTCGATCCCCGATTATGACACATTATTTTGACTTCGCTGACCCGCTTCATCCGGCCGGCCGGAGATATCCGGCTTCGGACATCTTGGGCAGGTGGCTGGCTGCCTCGCAATGCCTACAGCACTTAGGCAACCGGATATCTCCGGCTATGACCGGCCGTCTCAGGCAGACGTGTGTACACGTCACGGTAATATCCGGCTAACTGAACACCTACAGACATCGACGATTTATGATGGCCAATCTTGGACACCGAAACAGAAAAACCCATGCCGAGAAGATTCTAGTTCTCCTCATTGAATCCGGCATGCTCTATTGTTTGATTTGTGTAAGTCGGAGGTTCTATACTCCGAGAAGCGTGATATTCATGGCTCAATAGGTGGCACCTATCGTATTCATGCTCATCCAGCTTCCTGGAGAACTTTATATGATACCATGGATGTGGCCAATAATGACTCACATCGCGGTAAGTTTTCCTTAGCTGGACGCTTGAAACCTCACCTCAGTGAGCATTCAGGGTATCTATCCCACTGCCATAATTCTTCTCGTCGCATTCAAGTGCACAATATGGGACTCACTCAGCGAGTTCGACAATCAGGTTACACTGCCTGACATCCGATTTCGCTCTGCATCCGGCGCCGTGGAAGATACGGGAGAACATCACCATCTTTCTGATCCTTGACAAACGTATCCGAGTGTAGGAGGTCAGGTAGTGGCGAAAGATACTGACGAGAGGCTGTATGCTACCCCATCTATTTGTTGATCGGCGGTGATTTGATAGGCCTGGGCGCAACCGCATTGCAGCAGTGACTCCCGGTGCTCAAGTTTGTCTTCCTACATATACAGGACATTTGATTCAGCTGAGCCTTAACATTACTACAACGTCCGGTTGCGTGTCAGTAGCGTCCGAATTGCATTGCCTCACAGCTCGGGAGATATATCGAGGAGGGGGTAGACAAGGATGTGTAGGAGGGTATATGTATGCCTAGAAATCCATTGCAAATATATTATCAATGCCCTTGCTCTCGTTTTCTTCAATGAACATCGTCAAGGTTGGATAAATCATGAGTCTGTCGAAGCGCAGCTCCATACTTGACTTTGAGCTTGACCAGCATAGCACGATGCGATGCGATATGATGCGATGCGATGCGGCACGACAAGGCTTGTCCTGACCGCGTCCTGGGGCATACCCAGCTTTGTTTTCCCCAGCTTCGCAATCGGGCAGAAGCTTTGAGCCGTCGCACACTCAGTCATCCAGCACCGCCGGAATGTAGAACGTCAGCACACCGCCCGCGTCGGCGACCTCGCCAATGTAGACGTAGAGGATCATGCAGTGTGCGTGGCATATGCCTGCGGGAGGGAGGGAGGTGCATCAGCGTGGGATCAAGCGAGCGACTTGTTGATGGCGGGCCACATATGAAAAATGGTTTTGTCTGTGTTACAATAAACGGATGGCGGACGCACAGGCGATCGTCGTTGTCGACACGACGTGGGCGTTCAGGAACTTGAGCAGGCTCCGCACGTGCACGAGCACGCCGTACATTTGAGCCGGGTCGGGTTTGTCCTCGTCCGCGTCGTCGCCATCATGCACATCTGCATGCCCATCTTGCGCGGCGTCGTCGGCGAGCGGTCCATCACCATCAGCGTTGGTAGGCTGATGCCGACGTTGCGACGGCGCATCTTGCGCTACAGAACAGAGAGATCAGCGCCCGTCCGAGGTGACAGAGCAATTATGCCAAGGTGAAAGAGGACCACTCACCCATGCGTGGATTTGTGCAACCTTCCCATACGAGGTCGACCTTGACCTCGTCCGTGCCCGCCGATATCTGGAGTCGACCAGCGCCATTGGCGCGCACGGCAACGATGTCGGCCATCGGGCGGAGGCGGTCGACGAGTGTGCGCAGCTTGAGCAGTGGCGGGAGGAGGATGTGGATCTGTACGCGCGTGAGCGTAGGCGCGCATACATGAGGCGAGGACGGAAGAGCAAGAACGAGCGCGCACGTCGGGTTCGGGGCACAGCGGTTCGCGGAGCCGCTCGACCTCTGCGGGCTTGAGGACCTCTATCCGCACGTCGTGTGTCACCTTCATCCCACCGCCCGTGCTCGCGCCGGCACCTGCCGCGGCGCCCGTGCCCGCGCCGAGGATCTCGAAGCTGAGCACGGCGACGTCGCGCTTCTTCGCGAGCTTCATGACGATGTCGTCGGCATTGAAGGAGGACTCAGCAGAGCGCAGCACGTGGAGGAGCGCTTCTGTGCTGAGGAGGAGCGAGATCTGGTTGTCGGCATTTGACTGGATGCGGTAGTCTGTGAAGAGTGCGATTGTACGGATTTGGCTGCGCGTGCGGGAAATTAGGGTCATTCAAAGCCGCCGGGAGTTTAAAAAAGCCATGGTATATGGATGACATGGGAGAGTAGGGAGGTTCGTGCAAGAAAAGAAAACGGGCACATACGACCAGACTTGGACACCGCTCTCGTCCGTGTTGCAGATGATATGCATCTCCGTCTCGTTGAACTTGACGATGCACTTCTTCTGCAGCTTCTCAACTGTCTGGATAATTCCTGAAATTCAGCCCCGTCACCGTCAAGCAAACTCGTTCAGGCCAGCGCAAACCGCGCGGGCAAGTGAGGGACGTACGGCGGAAGGTGGCCACATTTTGGATGGAGGCGCGGAATCGCATTGTGACGCGTAATGCGCGAGTGTATGGATTATTCAGTAATTACGACGTGTCGAGATGTGCGTTGTGGTTGACGACAACGATGACGACGTCGAAGTGGGCGTCGTGGGTGGCTGCGACGAAGAGAGTGCGACGCGTCTGTGGCGCAGATCAGACGCATCTCGGCTGTTCGCAAACCGCGTCGTCTCCGCGCAAACCCACTCAAGCCATTCCTCAAAGCGATATAACAAATACAACATACTCTGTACAAAAAATACAACATACTCTGTACAAAACACAAAAGTTAAGTGATATAGTTCATTTTGACACCAGTGCTGAATGAACACGAATGAGGCTAGAGAAGGTGGAGAGTGGCCATGGCCGCTATATTAAACGTCGTCCTCGCTATCGGAGGTCACGGAGGACTCAGAAGAGTCAGAATAGTCATCGTAATCGCTTGCAGGCCCAACTCCCTCGCTGCTGTCATTATCCGTCTCTGAAGAAGAGGGGCGAAGCTGAGCGGCCGCAAAGATGTGTTCGTCGCTTTCGACTTCACCTTCCTCTTCCTCATCTTCCAAGTCGCTCTCGTCTTCGCTCTCTTCATCACTAAGCTCTTCCCAACCGACCCATTCTGCGATGACGTCTCCCTCGTCATCAGTGCCTTGCTCGGTGGTTCCATCACCTGCGTCTTGAACCATTAAGTGTGCAAACACATCGCTGCTCCTGTCATCATCCGCCCACCCTCCTGCGGCTAACTGCCGCCTAAAAACCTCCACGAAAGCCTCTTCCGATCGCAGATCTTCGAGGGCTCTCTCTGGGGAGGGCAGCATCACGGACCGCCTCAGCCTTGCCGGAATGTTCGCATAAATCGGGATGAAAAGCTCCCTAAGCTCCTCAATGATCGCTGCATGCGGCGCGCAGAGGAACTGGAGCAGCTCCTCTTCGCCCCACCAGGAGGGCTCGATGCGGTAGAAGTCTTTTTTCCACGTCCCTTCGAGGCCGATGAGCACGTACTCTCCGGGACGCGTGTGGGAACGTTCGAGGCCTTCAAAATGGTGCTTCATCCTGTGGAGGAGGGCCGCCAGGGAGCCAGCTTCGTTCGGCCGGTAGCGAAGACTATGATAAAGCAAGACTTGCAGGAACGAGTCGAGATCGTCATGGTTTTCATGAACCAAGTCGCCTGACTGGAGCAAGCGCGCCGAGATAAACTGCCGTGCTCCCTGTAGATGAGCAACAAAGTCATATCAACACGGGAAATATTTTGATCATGTACACAAACGCACCAGCCTAGGTATTGTCCTTTGGCTTGGTATGCGATGACTGTGATGTCCAATGCGTGCCAGGTCCCAGTCTACTAACAGGCCGGTGCCCTGATCCGTTATAATGATACTGCTAGGTTGTATATCTGAATGCAGAACGTCAGCCCTGAACGCCGCCTGATGAGCTACAGCACACGAGAAACATCAGTCATGAACCACCATCTTTGTGCTATGAATGACAAACCTTGCACGGCGTGAAAGACAGCTGTACACAGTTCTCTTGTGGAGTTAAACTCTTCCAACCTTCGTCCAACGGCTCTGATTACAAGGCGATGGCGTCTACGATGTGGCAGTTCTAAGGTGTCATGACACCAGGTCCTTTGTGTGTACGCCTGCGTACGGGTATCCTGTCCCTTCACGTCCCCAGCACATCGCAGCGCAGGGATCCCGGGGACGTCGGCTCTGAGAAGGATGCGATAGATATCGCCTTCTGAGATCATGTCATCGTCGACGCATCTCCATGCGTCCTTGAGACACATAAGCTCCCCCGTCTCAAGATCGAGCGCCTCGTAGTATAATACCGAGCCCCCGGTCACGGTGGCTTCCTGTTCTCTGGGATAAGTGATAAAGAGACGCTCGATCCCGTCTTCGGCATCCACCACGGGGATGATGCTGAACGCTAGCTCATCGAAGCCAAACGTGGATGTCTGGCTGGCTGCCTCGACGTCATCACCCCGCATCCTCGCGAGGAACCTCACTCTCTCGTCCCACTTCTCACGTATGAGCTCGATATCGTCTGGCAAAGCACGCACAGCAGACCCGTCGACGCCTCGATGTTCGGGAGTTAGATGCTGGAACCGCCAAAAGAACTCCGCCAGGAGCTCGGGATTGTGCCTGCAATCGAGCCGCTCCGTGACCACAGCTCCAGAGCGGTCCCATCGTATGAAGCGTACGAAACCTTGGAGCACGATAATCGAGAATGCGAGCATCAGGTACTGTGCGTTCATTTGCGCGCCAACGTAAGAGGACGCAACTGAGCGATGCTTGACAGAGATCCTAGAGTTGCGGAGAAAAGGCAGTCGGCCGAGAGTCTCTTCTGAGTCTGAAGTCGCGTCGTTGAACGGATCATCTTCCGGGTGTATGCACACCATGCTTAAATCCATGGACCATACCTCGGGCTTTGGGGACGATCCGTCCTCCGGTACCGTTTGGGCGACAAATTCTGCCCTGGGATCGTCGTGGCAAGGTGTAACATCGAACCAGACTAGCCGAGGACATAGCGTTTTGTTCTCAATCGCTTTTGTCTGAAACGCACGAGAGACAGCCAGAGTCAGCATCGCGCCAATCGAGGGAGACAGTTACGTACCATTTTGGCCCCGAGCTTCGACAGTGAGGTACTTGTCGCTGCCAGGTTTCCAAAGACTTGTTCGTAGTCTAGAGCAGGAAGTGGCGACGGAGCACATTCTGGAAGAAATTCTTCCATGAATTCGTCCACAGGCATAGGCCCAACATAATTGACCGACATCATCTCCGGCACGTCCATGGAAAGTCGAAGGGATGAGATGCTGTGTCCGGCAGGAAGAGACATGTTGTGCCACTTGAGAGCACGTCCGTGTGGCAGGCTGAGTTGTTGGAGTAAAGTAGAGATTATGTGGCCAGCAGGGCCTATTTATTCAAGCCACCACTGACTAAGCTCGAAGAAAAAGCCCTGCCGCCACACAACGCTTATCCGAGTGAGCTTGTGATAGATTGATTCGACGAAACCTATGGCATTGGCTACGCGTTTCGAAGAGAAGTGACTTGCGATCTGTTGGCTGTCCATACTTTGGGTGTAGGCAATACAACCAAAGACAATACTTGTCGTTGCCTAGATTTGAACGAAGCATGCCTATGGTATGATGATTGAACGTCCAGACATCCATCCGAGGCTTTGATCCTAGAGAAGCCTCCCGCACATGCAGCACAGTCTAGATGCCAATATACAAGGCCTAGATGTACGCAGTCACCCCGAATCGCCTAGCATGATAATTCCCTAGGACGTCCGTTAGCAGAGTAATTCGGAGCACTTCGTCTCCGCATGCACCTAGGGTCACTGGGCAGGCGGCGAATGCACGAGTCGCGGGTGATCAATTTCTCGCATACCGGTGATGGTTTTACCCCACGAAGGGAAGGTTGAAGATCTGACTACCGATGGGATTTTTCAGCAAGCGTTCGGTGAACAGGACGCACGCACCATACTACCGAAAAGTCATACCGACGTAAGGAATGATCATTCTTTGCACACTACACATCTTGTTCCCTCCGTCCTATAATCTTTCGAGAGGCTCCAGAGAATGAGAAGCTTGTGATTTGTGTACGTGCGTCGAGGTTATCGAGGGGGTGGTAAAGAGTCAGATCTAGCAAAATCAGGATGAGCTGTGAGCGCTATCGTTGAATCTGTAAGAAAATTCGGATGTCTTGAGTGTGCATCGGTATTGGTATGTCATGGAGCAGATCACAAATCATCCCCGAGTTCGAACAAGCAGGACGCTGCAAGAGACTGCGGAAGGTACCGCCGGCTCATTCCGGTCCCATACTCCGGATTCGGCCGTCTGAATTCTTTATACTCATCGCCTCTCATTGCTACTCATTGTCACCGTAACGAGTAGTATTCGGTTTCACTTAGGTTCACTTGCCCCCGGAGGTGATGATTGATTTCTGAAGAGAACATATTTGTGAGTTCGCAGTCTCATCATGTCCATATGATAGATTTTCCGGGGGTTTCTCCTAGCGCTCTAGTAACGACAGACAGTGCTCATAGACGTCGAGCAACAGATCCTTCTGTCTGGTATCTATTCTACTCCTCACTCCCTCGCCCGGATTTTTATAGTCACATTCTCTAGTACTGGATGCACGGAGTGCTGCGCCGTAATTTTTTTACCCAGCTTGGAGCCAAGTTGATCCTCTCGGGCTTTAGAACTTTCCCAATGCCCATCTCCGTGATGACTACCTCGGGCCTTCCTTCCCGATCTCGAATGCGTTTGTTTGGACATTACAGATGACACCCGAAGATTTCCGCCGGGGCCGGTCTTTCGAATGCTGCAAGAACAGAAGCCGAGCGGGCTCTCGTTATGTAACGCGATGATGCTTGCGAAGATCAAGCTCAAGCAGCCGCCGTCCGTGACCGCGCTAGCGATGGGCCTTGACATTGCGGCCCGCAGCGGCGATGTTGACTCGGAGGTAGGTCGAGTGCACAGAGGTCTGGTAGGACGGGACGACCCGGAAGTTGGAGATACCATCAAAGGAGAAGTTAGTTCGATGCGTGATAGTATTCTGGCTTCTGATCTGTCAGGGTGCGTTTTTGTGCCCTTTCGGGCTTGTATTAACCACTGAAACGTCTCTTAGCCTTAATTAGATTAATAACATTCATAGGACACTGGCGTCTATGCACAGGATATTGATTGAAGTCATTCATTCGTACAGCCCTTCTCCCTGTCTCCTCAACTATTCGGTATTCCATGTCCTTTGCAAGGTTTCACAGGTGAATAGAAAGGTCTATAAACGTGCCCGGTCCTAGCCTCTGAAGAAGCCATGTGACCGAGCGAAAACGCGTAGGGGGGAGGACCGAACACTGCAGCACAATACTACCTATGAAAATTCGCACTTCGATGTTGGCTTCAGCTCTAGTCCCCGTCATCCAACCTCCCCGTGCTCTCACGGGTAGAAGGTTTCATGTCGTCATGGCGCTGATCGATCCCGATGTATTCCCGCACCTTCCCACCGGCATGCGCCTGCTCGCGGTGTGTGCTTAGTCTCTCGCCATTTTCACCAGATTACAGCGACCGTTTCATTCTTCGCGCGAGATTGTATTCGGAGTATTGCGAAAGTCTCTCCTGAACACGCCAGGATGAGGGGATCTGGACGGTTGTCTCGTGATGGTATGTCAATGAATCGAAATTGTTTAGGATATGACACTGAGCGCACTTTGACTGATAATCCCACTGGAAATAGGTGACGTCCGAAGGGCCGTGTATTGTGAGTTCTCGGATTTGAACAAACCGGAACCGTATTGATGATGATGAACACAGAAGGCCTTCCAATACAGCTTTCAATCGTCGTCATTGGGACTGACATTATACGAAACTCGGAAGACGGTCGTTCTCAGTATCTCAAACATATATATATAAACTTTATGTACCCACTAGCGACTCATTCCTCGTCCAGACCTCCTTATCGCATTGATCACAGAATCCACTAAATGTCTTTGACGAACCACAAATATAACCCTGCCATTATTGCCACCATGACTGGAATAGGTATCGGGGTCATAATCCAAACTCTGTTCTATGGCAGGCATCCCGATTCTATGTGTTACACACAGAGACTGATCTATTGGCCCTTGGATAGGTATCTTTACAGCTCTTGTTATTTTCTCGACATATACCCTTGTGTAGGTTTCTTATTGATCTCAGATGTTCGTTGGTGTTAACAATAATCAGTCAGAAGGGATTCAAAGCCAAGGTCAACATAGCAATGTTGGTTATAACCCTCTGCATGTTCGCGGTCTCCAGCGCTGTATGGGCATTGTCTTTGGCTAGCATCATTGGGTTCATCAAGGCTTTTAACCCATTCAACCCCATATCATCAGCAGAGCAAGCACACAATATTCTATATTACACAAGTGAGCTCATATTCTTAATCAATGTATGTGCTATGTATTGTCGTATTCAGGTTGTATTTACGCCTCCTTTTTCAGCCCATTCTCAGTGATGGTGTCGTTGTTTGGAGAGCATGTATATTATGGCAGGGAAATAGGCCTGCGTTGATTGTTGTGCTCTGTTTTCTTCTAGGGGGTTCTGCAGGTGAGTATTGTTATATGCTTTTTTATGAAAATGTATTTGACAAGTTGGCATGCAAGCCACCAAAATTATATTCGGAAAATGCCTCATAGAACAGATGGACTCTGTACTGTGCCATGATGGATCACAAATTGCTTGTGGACTGGTTTTGTCCACTAACATTGTGGCAACATCCTTAATCTCGATCACTACCTGGTAAGTCATGCAGGATAATTGTTTCACTAGTTTGGTACTCATTCTTTTTAGGCAACACAGGCGACTCATAAAGGCCAGTTTTGGGCACCACAGCAAGAGAACCCTGGCAGAGAAAATTCTGGCTCTTCTTATTGAGTCTGGCATGCTTTACTGTTCACTTTGTGTAAGTTAAATTTTTTGTACTCGTACTCTGAAGAAAACAGTCATCAATCACTTGATAGGTAACAACCATATCCTTTGAGTACATTTCCTTGCCTGGAAACTCTAATGTGATCCTATGGTCATGGCCGACAATCACCCATATTTCAGTGAGGCTATTCCCTCTGCTGGCTGCTTATCATGTTAACTTAATCAATGCTCAGGGTATTTATCCCACCATTGTCATTCTTTTCACCACCTTCCAGCACATAATATCTGATTCATTCAGTGGCTTCAACAATCAAGCTACATTACCTGTCATTTGGTTTCGCTCTGCATCTGGAGTTATAGAAGAGACGGGAGAAGTTTATCAGCTGTCTAGTATCCCTAGAGAAGTGGATCCTACAGAGGTGCTGGAGGTTAGGCTAGTAGCGGCAAATATTGATGAGACATGTACCTGCCCCACTGAGCATGGTGATATAGCCAGGTGGCAGGAACCACCAAGACTACTGCTGTTATGAACCGTCTTGCTTACCTACTCCACTTATTATACTCTCTCTGTCTTGCTTATGAACAGTCCGCTTACCATGATTTCTCACCATTCTGATTATGTACTCTGCTTATGTAAAGTACTTTCCCATGATACACGTGACTCCTTCTCATGGTCCATATATGTACATTCTCTCTTGACACACGCTTCGTCTCTTATATCTACCTGGTCCATGTGCATCTCATTATATATATGTTAAGACCTGGTCTTCGCACATGATGTGTCAAGAGGCTCCTAAGTCACTTGGGGAATATGCCAAATCCAAGTTCATCTGATGTAGACACCAGCGGCTAACTTGATGTGTAGGTCGGGACGGATGAGAGTCTCGTGATAGTACTGTGATTCCAAGTAGACACAAAGGCCTTCTCACTGATGTGGAGGGACGACCTGATGCGGACCTGGATGACAATAGATATGCTGCCCGTCAAAGCCGAGATAGAATACTGCTAGTCCTGTGTAGAACGTAGCCAGTTTTCGATATACTCGACTGGACAGTTGAGGATGATAATAGGGAGAAGCACAAGTGCAAGTCAAACCGATGTTAGAACACAGTTCTATTTGAC
>CVKZ01000004.1:425328-436347 GCA_001457955.1 Heterobasidion annosum
GGATCTGTCTCGAAGAACGGAGCTAGCTGTGCCCGCAGCCAGGTTAAAATCGAGGACGGTGAGTCTCCGATGCAATCTAAGTGCTCGCGCATTCATATCAATTGGCATCTTCAGGGCACATGGCAATTCATGGCATGCGCTCGTCTTCTTGATCCTGGAAACGAGACGCATGAATTTTGGCATGACCTCGAATCATTCTTCCATGTTTTCCTTTACTACACCATCCTCTATCAGGCCAGCAGGATTTCCCTAAAAGATCGTCTGACGATTTTGACACAAATGGAGCAATATTTCGACTCCTCAATCAATCGTCTCGATGCCTCGGATTCTGGGGGTAAAACCAAATTGAATTTTTTCCAGCCATTTGCCACGGACTTTCAAGAATCAGACCTTTCAAAGTTCCTCCACGAGACAATACTTGGCACCATTTTCGATCTTCGGGATCTGTTTGTCCCTCTCTACGCTGTTCGTAGGGCTATGACGAACTTCAGAAACATGGACTCGTTCCTACCCTCCCTTCAAGAGGCGAGGGATCGTCTCAAATTTTCTAAGCCGCTAACTGATATTTTGAAGTCAAGGCTTCAGGGTCAAGGCTGGACCGACGATAGAAGTGACGGTCTTTTCGGAAAACCGCCTGTTCAGAAAAAGATCAAGCGGCCCGCCAAACGCAAGGGCAAGGATACCGATTTGGACAACAAGCCCGATCAGAAGAAGAAGAAGAAGAAATCCCGAGTATCTCAGGATGCATCCGAGATCGTTGTATCTTCTCTTGTCCTCGGATACTCAACCATTGACGAAGAATCCGATATATTTAATCCATGAACCTCCCTACGGCGAAATACTAATCATCCCCTTCACATTCGACTCGACCCGTTTGTATGCTGGATCTCATATCTCGCTCGCAATGTTCTATCTCGCGTATCGCTCATGATATGCAACGAATACCTATGCAATGAAAGGCAGACTTCTAACCTAATTGATCGATTGTTGGAGTGATATGATTTAGGTGGCTAATGATGCGATGTGGCGAATGGAGAACTCCAAAGTAAAATTCCTCTAGATCTCATCTAAACTTGCCTCTACCGTCTCAAGCATAACCCTAGAATAAAATAGGAGGATGATAAACGTTCAGAGGCACGATGGCACTGATCAGAATCAGTGTGGTGACTGCCCTCATGTACCGCGCAATCGTCCCGAACTTCCCATCAAGATGTGAAACTACAAGTCAGACGTGAGGCATCCTTTTCTCCTTCATTCTTGTGAGGTTTCAGCTGAATGGAGAATGGAAGCAGGGTGCTTTCTAGCTTGCATGCCTGGGAAGGCGGGAGACTTACAGAGTGTGGGCAGACCGGAGACCGCGTCGAGGGCGTGCCCCGTGCCTCACATTACTGATCGATGAAATACAGTGGCGGGAGAAATCAACGAGAGGGTTTATTGTTCACGCATAGAGCAAGATAACGAGATAGACAAAAAATGAGGGAATAAACAGAGAGCCACAACAAGGTATCTGAACAAAAAGCGTAAGTGGACGTGAATGGTCATAAGGTCATCGTATCGTGATAAATCGAGCTTAACACAGTATATATGGATATTTAGTTGAGAGCAAGAAGATATATGATTCAACATAAGCAGAGGTCGACCGGCAAGGAAATGAGTGTTAGGCTTGGGTATCGCAATCGAGATGGAAAAAAAATCGTGGAAGTCCAAACGCCCGACGAAGAGAGGCTGCGAATGAAGACAAAGACCGAGATCAAGAGAAAGACCGTTTCAAAGCTTGAAAGGCTTGGAGCACCCATAACAGCGAGAACGGCCAGCGAGCCCAAAAGAAAGCCGAATGTCAAGACCTGAGCTGTCGGCCAGCCGTATGCTTCAGCACGACCCGCAGGACGACAGCACATACACCTAATCCAACGAACAGCACATACGAAGGTAACGCAGAGAACGAGTCGGGTTCAAAGAGATCAGCCGCAGACGAGGTCGTGTTAGGTTGAGGGCGGCATCGCTTGTGTACACGCGAGACGACGCGAGAGAGCACCGCAGCAGGGCCAGGGACAGGTTTCGTTGATTCGGCGGGGAAAGATTGAGGCCCGGGTTGAGTTTCGGGTAGAGAGGCGCGCGCCAACGGGGAGGGGTCCTGAACAGCTGAGACGAGGGATGCAGCCAATGCTTCGAGCTCCTGGGCCCGTTTCTCGACCTCGCGAAGCCGCGCGAGCTCCAGGTCCAGTTGCGCTTCGCGCTCTGCTCTCTCGACTTCTGCAACGACACTGCTCGCTTCTCTCTGTGCCGTCTCGATCTCCCGTTGGGTCTCAAGCTCTCTCAGGGTCGCCAACTCTGCGTCTCTCGTTGCCTCTCTTTCTTCCATCTCCCGCACCTTGCTTTCCACCTCCTCCAATCGACGTCTGAATTCCTCCAATAGGTTCCTGGTTTCTTTGACCTCTTGCACCATCTCCTGGACCTTTGCATTACCATCGTCATCGTCATCCCCATTGGCAAGGTCTTCAATCTTCACGTCTTCATCTAACGCATGTTCCTCCTGGCTCGTCTCTTCGAGCGCAGGCTCAAATATGGCAGTGACGACTCTTCGTTCGTCCTTCGCACTACCTGCCTTGACCCTCCCACCACTGCTGCTCCCAGAGCTGCGCCCACTTCCACTTCCACTGCCCTCCTTGCGCATGGTGTCTAAGCCCTCAGAGTCCCCGAGCCTCTTGACGGTCACGCCGATGTCCAGGTCCTCCCAAGCACGTGCGCCCCACGAGCCCGACGGCAGGTCCGAATGCTCGGCGAGAAGATCTTCGATACTTGGCTCTTCCTCGCTCTTCAGCTCCGTAGCTGTCGTCGTCGTCGCCGTCGGCACAGCATGCGTGGACGCGCTAGCTTCCACGCCGTCCGAAAGATCGGGAAGGGCAGTGTCCATTTTCAGCGGAGAGGACGACACCGGGTCGTCTTCCACGTCACTCCCGTCGACGCTGCCCGCACTCTCGCGCTCCCATTTGTCGACCATTCCCTTGACTCTTCCCTTCTTGATTCGTAGTGCGATGGTCCGGCGAAGAGGCGAGCCCTGCTCTGATCCTGACATAGAGAGATCAAGAGAACTTGACGACGACGCATAGAGATCGGAAGAGAACGGATGAGACGCGGGAGGTTGGCCGGGCGTCGGCGAGGTCTCGCCGTCGGGGGAGCCCCAAATCCGGCCGCGCAGGACGTTCTGGCGGAGGTTGCGCGAGGCGTTGAGTAGCGCCCTTCGCCAGAGCAGGCTCACACCCAACCTATCCGCACACGCATGTCAGGAGAAATGATTCGAAAGTTCGTCGTCATATCCTAGAATGGAACGTACGCTTCAAGATCCTCCTCGCCCCAACGCAGGAAAACGCGCCCTGAGATCTTCGCGTCGCGTACCCACGCCACGATATCACGCGCGACGGGTTCCGGCACGGCAGGTGTCGTCGAAGAACGCACGCGCAGTGCGGATGCGAGATAAGCCGCGAGTTGCGCGGGGGCCCACAGCTTGGGGTTGGGCTGGGACAGATCTTCGAGGGCAAGGCCCACGGTGCTCGTCTCACGCTCTGTGGGATGGAACGAAGGGAGCGTCTCAGAGCGCTTGAGGCGCCGCGGCGGGGAGTTCACGTCGTCAGACGCGCTGCGCTGAGGGTGGGCGAATAAGTCTGGGAAAGGAATCGGCGCAGGTGCGGGGGAGGAGATGGAGACGCTGGTTTCGCTACCAGACAGACTCGTGGAGTAGCGATGGCCGCGATATTCTGACTTCCTCCGTGTTGAGCTGCGGGTCGGGCTGGTGCTCGGATGCGGAGGTATGTAGAAGTGTGCTATCTGCGTGGTGTGTCCGGACGAGTTGGACCGCGAGAGTAGAGCGGTGGATGTTGTTTTAATGGCATATGGGTGGGGATTTGGTTTGAGAGGGGATTCGTGCCGCGTAGGTGACTTGAGTAGGAAAGGGGAGCCTGGTGGTGGTGGGGTTGCTGTCGCAGCACTCATGTCGATGGTCGATGGTCGATGTGCAGAGTTCGGCGAGATTTTAGAGGTTCGGTCAGTCTATCACAATGGGTTTAGTGCAAGGAAAGCAAGGTCCACACTCTCACTCACTTAATATGCTAGAAAGAAACTATCATTGATAACAAGCGAGGGGATGCGGATGCGAGCACTCACTCAAACACAGCTTAGATGGTACAGTTTGTTTCTTATTTGACTGCTTTCAGCGCCTCGTCTACAGTGGGTTCTCTAGAATGTTGTTTTCAAGCCCGCACCGCGGTTATTGAAGGTGGGAGATGAGATACAGCTTGCGAGCGACGACGCTGGAGACGACGGACGGGAACAACTTGAAAGAGGACCAAGTTTAATTGGCACTACTTACCGGCAAGTATTACGTCATCGTATATTGATGTCGCGACCCGTCGCAACACACGTTCAACCGCAACGCTCACGTCCGATGAAAAACTTCCCTCCCGAGCTCATCGACTGTGTCTTGAACGATGGACTAACCCATGCTGACCTACTCGTCATGAGAGCGGTCAACAAGTTTTTCTATCATCTGTTGACACCTCGCATCTTTCGACGAGTGCGGTTCAGAGATACCTGGAAGAGTGCTGCAGCATTCAAGGAGTTGACACGATGTCAAGATCTGGCTCAGCACATGAAGGAGATTATCTTCCAATCTATAAATGCAGATGAGGAAGGAAAAGAGATTTATATTGCAGAATTGCAACCGGATGATGGTATGGTCCTTATCCTTCAATCCAACCGGCTTAATTTTCTCATCACTGCTCACAGACTCCCTCGAAGATATGCCACAGGATCGGTATTGGTCCATAACGGCCACAGAGGAACAATTTCACTTGGCTTTTTCCAAACTGAACAAGCTCCCGAATCTCAAATCTCTAACACTGACATTCGACCCAAGTTTGGAGTACATACCAAATATCCGTCGCCAAAATATTATTTTTGAGGCCATTGCATTTCAACACCTGCATTCTCTCGAATCCATCACCGTCAATAACTTTATGACGGACTTCGCCCCAGTCTACAAAAGCCCTTCCTTCCTTGCCCTCTTCGATTCACTGTCGCATCTACGCCTCACGATTTTGCCTCAGACCGATGATCTGGAGGACGATCCCACTGATTTCTGGCTCCAGATAATTCAGCATCAAATCCTCAAGCCACGTGCATCCCTTTCCCAGTCCTTGGTATCACTCACACTCCACGGCCAAGCTGTTGAATCCGCAGATCCCGTTGGCTTCGATTCTTCGTTCAGCTTCCGCTCGCTCAAACTTCCTTTCCTTACATTTTTGTCGTTGAAGTATTTTTTGTTCGGTGAGAAAGCCTCTGATGGAGTCGATTTCATCGTTCGACACAAGGCCACACTTAGGACCCTCGAGCTCAAATCGTGCATAATCCTGCTACCCTCGACAGGACCGCGACGCTTCTGGTCTGGCGCCTGGACTTATTTTTTGGAGGAGCTGCAAGCCTTGACATCGCTGCATGTTGAAGAAGAAAATAGCCCTGTGAGGTATGGCATTGACGACGGCGCGCAATTCGAGCCCTTTTCTTATGGGGAACAGTCCGAGGATCTCACAGAGCTCCCTGACAAGAAGGAGGACGATCGGGCCTTGGAGGCTTTTCGAGAGTCCGTGGCTTCGAGGCGACTCGCTCAATTGTGATGGCGTTTGCAAACAATCATTTCGGTCCTTTCGCTTCGCCGCGCGTCCTTTATCTTCACCCGCATACACTAATTCTCCCGTCGTTCACCATTGCCGACCGACGCTCAATTTCCATGCTAAGCTTTCTTCTCGACCTGCTTCCACTCTGCTTCCCCAAACATTTTATTCTGATGTGATTATTGACTCGCGTTCTTGGTATATACCTTTCGAATCGATCCATCCTACGTACCCCGATATAGTATGCTCGCAATTTCGATTTGGCTTGTCGAGTTGATCGACGAGAAGTTTATATGCGGCTATCAGCCTCCAAGTGGCGTGATCATGTGGTCTCGGGGTTTTTTTGCTCCCGCGACGACTGAGCTATTTTCATTCCGCGACCCCAGCCTTCAAAGCTTCACGAACAGCGATGGACTCGTTGCCCCTCGAACTCCTTGACTATATTCTCGACAATATTCACTACTACTGGGGTCTTCTACCGATGAGAAGGATAAGCAGAGTCTTCTGCTATCTGGTGTCGCCCCGCGTTTTCCGCCAAGTACGGTTCAGAGATACATTCGAGAGCATCGCAAGATTCAACGAGATATCTCAATGCCGAAATCTGGCGCAGTTTGTGAAGGAAGTCCGTTTTCGAACAGCAGGTACATCTTGGGATGCTCCTTGCATTTGAGATCCGGAGATGTTGAGCTCATAGGAAATCTAGACCACCCTATCGTACCTCAGAGCCTATTCGAGCCTATAACAGCTATGGAAACGCAACTGGCCCTTGCTTTCTATCAACTTGACACCTTCCCGAACCTCAGAGCGCTATCTATAGTGTTTGCTCCAGTGGAGGATGATTACCTGTCAAATCTACGGCGACAACTTCTTATTTTTTCTATGTTATGTGATGTCGAACTGCATTCGCTCAAATCCCTCACAATCAAGAACCATATTGCTTTACCAGCCCAACTCTACTGGGACCCTGACTTCTATTGTCTGTTTAACTCATTGTCACATCTACACCTCAGTGTCTTGCCTCAGTGCGACGACGGACTGGAACATCATGGCGACTTCTGGGTCGAGGTGGTCCAGCTTCGGATACTGCGGCATGTCTCTCTTTCTCAATGCCTAGTATCCCTCTCACTCCGTTCAGTATCCGACAACTACGACGATCCCATGGGTTTCGCAATCCCGTTCAGTTTCAAAGAAATTGATCTTCATTTGCTCGAGTCCTTTTCCTTACAGTATTTCTTGCTCGGTGATGGGACCTGCGATGGCATCGACTTCATCAGGCGGCATGCTTCCACACTCCGGACCCTCGAACTCAATTCGTGCCCACTTTTGCTACCTTCTACGGGACCGCTACGCTTCTGGTCGGGCATCTGGAACTGCTTTGCCGAGGAACTGAAAGCATTGACATCCCTGCAAGTAGACGACGACGAAAGTATTGATATGTATGCGCTTGAGAAAGACTCATGGTATGAGATAATCCGGTACGGGTGCTCCGAGTTCACTGAAGATCTACCGGAGCTCCCTGATCAGAAGGAGGACGATCGGGCTTTGGAGGGATTGAAGGTGTTGGTGGTTTCTAGGCGACTCTCATGACTGACATCGTGAGTGAGCAATATTTCAGATCTGTATTCATCACAAATTCTCACTGCCCCATTGGCCTGTAGCCAATGCTCCGTCGTGTTGATGCTACTCGATTATACTTGCTTGTGTTTTCACCCCCGTTGAATCTCTCGCTGTCATATCATTCCGATGACTGTAACTTTTATTGAATCGTTACCAAGGACGTTGGGTTGTGTCGAAATTCTTCACAATTTTGAACACAACTTGCTGTATAGCTTGCAGAACCGGAAGTCGTTTTTGCACCTTCACCCTGCACTATACATTCAGCGCCCAGCTCCCTTCGTTCGTACATACACCTCTACTTCATAAATACAGTCGAAAACAATTGCACGCTGATCGTAGATCTGACCCATGTCGATGAGAAATGATCTCATCCGAACAAGATACAACGAGACAGGAGAAATGACCGACTTATGATCCGCGATGCGTTTTAAGAAAGGAATGATCAAGGAAGATCAGCATCCACCAATAAAATTCGACGTGCACACTCACGTCATCGCCTCAAATCTCAGCCGGACTAGGCAAACAACAATGACATCTCCCTCGTAACGAACTGCAAAGAGCAGATGTTCAGACACACCTCTTCCACGAACAGATTGCAGAGCGGCAGCCACATACCACTTAAAAATACATATATCCACCCTCTACCGCACTGCAACCCCAAGCCCCAGGCTCTCAGAAAGATCGGTTCGATACGGGCGCGGATTATGGATGACGAGAGGGACGCGTCAAGAAGCCAATGAGGACGGCCGCGATGGCCGTGGTGATGATGTCGACCCCGAGCAGGGTGAGATTGCGGGGGTCGAAGGTCGCCGGGGGATTCATGGCGCAAGGTGTGGGGGCTTGTGGGGGCTGCGAGCTTGAGCCCCTTGCATCTGCGGCGTGCAGAATTTTATACCTAAATCAGTGGGGGACCATTGCTTCGCAGACGGCGTTGGGGTATGGGGAACTGTGGGGTTGCTCCCTGAAGCTACACGCTTCGGTCCGGATCAGAGCAGCCCGGAGCACGAGCTGGGGCACTTATCAGCTCAGCAACGAAGATGGCGGATGCGTTTACAATCGTGAGCATTGCAGGCACGGCATAATAAGAGCTCTTGGAATAGACCTTCCACGCCCTTCTATGATCTCTAAGATCAAGCAAGAACGAAAAATCTCCGAGACCTAACTATGAATGGGACGCACCCAGTTGATTCTCCGTTGAGGACGCGCAGGCTTACGGCATCGCACGTAACCATGCATCTCGACAGCGATGCTCAGTCGAGGTGCCTGGTTCAAAGAATGCAAAACGTAACCTCTGAATCTGAAGGATGATGTAGATGAGATGTCAGCCCGTATAGGAAGATCTCTTGCGCCGATAAGCCCAGCCACTTCTAGCCTCTTTGCGCTGCACGCTCTTAAACGGAGTTAGGCTGCGAACCGTAGAAACGAACTTCATTGTGATACAGAGAGCTCAGCTAGTGCACGATCGATGCTCTGCCCGAAACTACACCAACACCAACACGATCGTGCCAATGGCCGTCGCACCCAACACGGCGTATCCCGACTTGTATGCGCCGCTGAGCGACAAGACTGTACAGAAGACGCGATTCGGGTTGAAGTTAACAGAGAAGAGACGAAGGAAGGCGTACGTTTTCCAGAATCCCACGCCAGATGCCGGAGACCGTTGAAGGAGTGGAATGCAAAAGGCGCGGCGAGGATCGTCTTGGCCGCAATCTTGACGGATTCAGGAAGAGCCTGGACAGTCTCGACAATGTTGGCGGTGCTGAAGGTAGAAGGCGCAATAAGGTATGCAAGGGAGAAGCCGTAAAGTACTGTATGACGGGAGTTGAAAGAAAGCGGATGTAAAGTCAATGTGAGTAACACATAAGTTGTGCAGGTTACGTACAAACGCTCAATCCAGTTCCCGTCACGCGGTTCGCAATAGATCCAAGCCAGGTAAGTTGTGGTTGGTAGATGGTGAAGTGAGGGCTGGAGGGGCGTTTGATGCGTTGGGCGTTCAAGATTTGTTCGGAAGCCGAGGGTGGGAGCGACTGTGTCTGCACAGAGCTATGCGCGATTGAGCCACGGTTTGAGTGGCGGAGATTGGTACGAGAATTGACACACTCACCGCTTAGGGAATGTGGAACGCAGAGCAACCTGGTTTCTCGCTGATTCTGATTCAAGTTCTGTCGGAAGGTGACAAGCAGCGACACGACACACCAATTTTAGGCGAGAAAGCAGCACGCCGCAGCGCAGAGCCCAAACCAACGCGTGTGCAGTTCATGGTGGTAGAGAGTAACGTTGGCGGCTTTGACGATGGGAGAGAGCGGGACAGGCAACGGCTGTTCAAACTCCGATCGCGCCGTTCCGGGCATCACATTTCACGTGCTCTCGCCCACACCCGACTTGTGGGTCCAACTTTTCCGTCCATCATCATACAGTACTTTCAGCCTCGCAGACGATCGAAATAATACGTCTTTCCAAGAGAAATTACCACTTTCTGCCGCTGCCTGTGCCTCATTTATGAACCTACAGGCTTCTATGAGGACCGCGCGGACACGTCGCAATTCAACCTCGCAGCGGCGGTAGAAGAAACTAGAGATTTCCGCCGCACGCGGTAGCTGG
The DNA here is from genome assembly GCA_001457955.1 of Heterobasidion annosum. NCBI lineage: Eukaryota > Fungi > Basidiomycota > Agaricomycetes > Russulales > Bondarzewiaceae > Heterobasidion > Heterobasidion annosum. Next base: position 435,213 of record CVKZ01000004.1, read on the forward strand.
ACATGGAGCGACGATTTGAGTACGTCCGTATTTCTCCCTCCTTGTTGAATCCAAGCCAGCCCGTTGACTGTATCTGATCCTACAGGCACCGACTGCAGTGCAAGGACATGGAACTATTGCGTTGGACGCACGCCTTGCCTATGAGTCCAAGGTGCAAATGGGACGGCTCAGAGATCCATACTGTTAGCTGATCAGCGTCCGCGACCATGATCGACAGCTGACGGCTATTCCTGGCAACTGTACAAGAAAGCAACGGACACTGCCGGGCATCTGATAGTCAGGTGCGTCCCACAGAAATACAGAGGGGTATCGGTTGGCGGTTGACATCCTCTGAAGGACTCAGTATTATGGGGTATGTAGGTTTATGCCTCTGTCAAATGTTTTTTCTTCTTCTCAAAGCTCTGATCATCCTTGATTTTTCAAAGTGTGTTTGTCTTATAACTATCCGTGAAGCTTTTCGACTTCTCATCACTGGCACGCCTCCTCGCGTCATAGCGCTGACCCAATCCTTCCCTTTGAGCCTCTCGCCCTTGGCTTATCACGTATCGCCAAAACACACACGTGTTTCTTGAGTTTCGTTCCATAATATCGCTGTCCAAGTAAATTGTCTGATATTGTATGGCATCACAACGGTCTAACATTCATTCGGATGTGCTTGTAAGTTTGTCGTAGAAATCGTGAACCAGCGGATTTACCAGATCTTACTTTACAGGATTGGTGGCGGTCACAAGACCCGACTGCATCTTTCACGTACGTCTTGCTATTGTCCTCACATAATACGCCGTGCCAAGCGGTTTTGTGCGCCTCGTGTGTGCTGGTCGAGTGATATCCTCATCAAACTAGCAGAGGGCGAGGACAAGGAGGTGAAATTCAATTGCCTTTTCCGTCCCCACCATCCTTCTCCAAGTCACGCTGTTCTTATAGCGAAGGGTAACTTTCGTCGAAGGCCTCTGCTCGCTGTGCAGGACGTCGACGGGACACTCGTATAAAAAGGTGCGCAAAATGAAGCTTTATCCTCACCAAAGCGCGCCATGTCCTCCCCATCGCCCGCAGATTCCTTCCCACTCGGATTCCAAGTCGATTTCGACGCTCAGTACGCTGGTATTGAGACCTTCACCTATGACGTCAACCATAC
>CVKZ01000004.1:436447-453022 GCA_001457955.1 Heterobasidion annosum
CGAACCCTAGCGGTACCTATCTCTACTTTAGACCACATTATCATGTTTGCGATAATTCACGGATAATTACCCCTCGATTTTCCCGGAAGGGTTTTCCTGATGTATGAGTGATGTATGTGGCAAGAGGACTTCGCTGCTAACGTGTCTTTTGGGAAATTGTGCAAGGAACCTCCTGCTGCGTGTGGCAGCTGTAAATCGAAGCGACAATATGAGTATCTCCTTTTTTTTCACCCGTACACCATCAAGCCAGCCTTTTCAGAATGTGGCATGTAAGCGTGTATGTCCATCCTGCAATACATTTTCATGGCTCTGACAATCCTTGACTTTCAGACTGTGTTTTCCAATGAATCCCCCTCTTGCAAAACCCTCCGAATTCTCTTCACATCACACGCTCTGTGTCATAGCGCTGACTGAATCTTTCGCTTTAAGCGTCATCGTGTATCGCTCTCTCCAAAACACACACATTTCTCTTTCGTTTCGTTCCAGAGTCTCGCTGTCTATTCAAAACACCTGGTCTGGTGTGCCATGCTCAAGGCCAAATATTCACTTGAGTTCGCTTGTAAGCTTGTCATAGCAAAACAGCGGATTCACCAGAGTTTTATTCTTTACGCTCAATGGCGGTCACAAGACTCAAGTGCGTCTTTCACATACGTCTTGCCATTGTTTTCACATAATACGCCGTGCCAAGCGGGTCCGTACGCCTCGTGTGTGCTGGTCGAGTGATATCTCAGAAAACTGGCTGAGGGCAAGGACAAGGGAATGAAATTCAATTGCCTTTTCCGTCCACAGCATCCTTCTCCAAGTCACGCTGTTCTTATAGCGAAAGGTAACTTTTGTCGAAGGCCTCTGCTCGCTGTGCAGGATGTCGACGGGACATTCGTATAAAAAGGTGCGCAAAGTGAAGCTTTATCCTCACCAAAGCGCATCATGTCCTCCCCATCGCCCGCAGATTCCTTCCCACTCGGATTCCAAGTCAACTTCGAGGCTCAGTACGCTGGTATTGAGACCTTCGCCTATCACGTCAATCATCCTTTCACCTCTCCTGCCTCACCCGACCTCTCCCATACCTTCACAGGCCTCCAGGTCTCCTCGTCCCCAGAGCTATATTCCCACGGCCTCAATCCCCCTTTCCCTTTCTCAACTCCTGCCACTTCAGAGACTTCCACTTTTGTCGCCTCGCCCTCATCCACCACATCCAATGTCGCCTCACCCTCACCCTCCCCACCGCGCAAGACCACCAAGGCAACGCGGACGCCGAGGAAGGCTGCCCACAAAGCCTTGCCCCGTAACGACCCTGACCGTGTCAAGCGCTCCCTGAACGCGTTCATGCTTTTCCGCCGTCATGTCACCTCTCAGAGGAAGTCGATGTTCGAGAAGATCGAGAAGGACCACAGCAATATCAGCAAGCTCGTGGGGTCCATGTGGCAGGAGATGACCATGAAGGAGCGCGAGCCGTGGTTTGCCGCCGCCGCCACCGAGAAGCGCTTGCACCAGAAGAGACATCCTGACTACAAGTTCACGCCCGTCGCGCGCGACCGCAAGAAGCGCAGGACGAGGCGCAATGGGAAGGCGGAGGCTGACAGGATCAATGAGCTTGCGCGTCTGATCAATGAGGACAGACCGGAGGAGGAGATCATCGCCATCGCAGCCTTGCACGCGAGCTACATCGCGAGCTTGTCTCAGACCGAGCGGGACGAGCGGTGCGAAGGCAAGGAGCAGGTGGTGAAGGAGCCAGTGACTGAGCAGATCGAAGCGTCGGCTTTGAGCACATTCGTATGGGCGCCGGAGAACGCAGAGTTGCCTGCTGTTGGTGTTGAGGTCGACATCGAGCCTGCCGCCTTCACCGATCCCACTCTCACTCCCGATCTGCTCGCTTCGATGTCGTGGCCATATGATATCTCCGTGGTATGTCTCTTTTACATCTGTCCCTTCTGTTTATTTTCTAATACGATCTTCGCATGGTTAGACTACCACAGGCTCGGCTTACCTTGAGTACCCTGAGTACTCCAACGCCTCAACCGAGCTGGCGTATTCGTATCTCCCGACCATGATGGCCGTGCAGCCTCAGGCTGGTGCATCGTTCCTTGCTCAGTACACAGACGAGCAGTGTATCTACGATCTATTCACTCCGGCGGCGTCTTTCCCCGAGCTCGAGCTCGCAAATTCGGCCGTTCAGGGCTACTCGTCCCAATTTACTGCACAAGGACACTTTCATACTTCGTCCGAATATTACGACTCGCCGGCGACGACGAATGCCGTAGAATCTTCGACTCCGATGCTCACCGAGCTGCCTCAGCCTAACGGCGGATGGAATAGCTGCGCTTGGTACTGATGTCCCCTTCGCCTCCCTTCCATTCATCAATCTTTCCCTGTCTCCCCTCGTCCACTGTAATTTCCATGCATACCACACGGACATCCGTAGCTGCTGTAGCCCTATGACTTCCCCTTCGTTCTCGCCACTCACTTGGTTGTGTTTCGGCTTGTGTTTCAGTATCGGTATTGGCGGCGTTTTTGACGTTCGATTATATATTCGACTCGATTAGCCACGATTGAATAAAGTATTCTCACTACTACTGTCGGCTGGTGCGCATTCGCAAGCGCGAGAGATAGACGCAAAATTTGCCGGTACCTCGGCATGGCGAGTATCACACTCGGTTCGCTCGCCTCGCCCGAGGTCAATTTTGGAGACCTTGCTCGAACCATCCTAGCTGACAAGAGGTTGATGCAGTGCGGCCGGGTGGTGCAATGACCACCGCCGCCACCGCCGCACTCGCTCGCCAGCACAAATTCAAGAATTTTGTACAGCACAGGGCCCGAGGAGCGTGGCGATATCGCCTACATTTGCAAGCGAACACGGCTCTCATCACGACCCACTCAGCCCTCTGCGCAATGCACCCAAAAACAAGCAGAAGTCAACAAAGATGACGTAGTATAAAGTCGCGAGTATATAAGCCACGTCCGTCCACCTCGGTTCGCCCGCCCGCCGACGGCGCAGTGCACAGATATGAACATGTTTTTTTTTGTGAGTTGTATCCCCGTCTGTCCATCGCGCTCTCTCTCTTCCTCTGTCTATTCGTACGTACGTACGCGTGGAGTCTTTGCCTCCCTTGAGGGTATAATGACTACGACCGCGACCGCTCAGATGGATATTACGCGGCGAGCTCCCGACGAGCACAGTAAACGCGCCCACAGGCACGACACATTCGATCTTGAATACCTGAGTAGAGTGGGACGGGGGATGTGTCGGAGAGCGCAGCGTAGCCGCACCTCTCCCGGCTTCACAGTTGCGACCGCAGGGATGTCAGGGCTTGAGTGCAAAGACCCACGAGCGCCTCTGTGTAGCGAGGGTGTGAAGTAAGTCTCACTGCCAGTGGTTATGGAGGCCCTACGAGCGGACGGGGTGAAAAGGAGCGCATACACCGACCTTCTGTTGGTCTGCTAGGCTGAGGTGAGGACACGGTTTCGCAGAAGCGATGTATGATCGCTACGCACACGAAGGGATCGACCAGGCCCGGGCCGATAGCATGATGATCGTGTTCCTCCCGAACGCTCTCGAGGAACAAGCGAGCGATCGGGGACGTACCTTGACCAGAGTGGGATGCGGGACGAAGTTGGCTCGCGTTGACATGATGCCGTTGTTGCCGTTGTTGAGCGGGGTATGTTTGTACCAATGGTGAGGCCGGTGAGGGGATGCAGCTACAGGGTCTTGCATAATTTTTGAGAGAGCCGCGCCAGAAAAAAAACGGGTTCCTAACTGTTCCTGAGCGCTTCGCTCCCAATATAGGAGAAAAGCACCAGACCTCCCTATGTGACCCGCTTGTGACATTCTCTCAGACAAGATCAGACGCGCAAAACTACATCATCCTACAGTCGATCGAGCTACCTGTCTGCAGTCAACATGGAATTGCGGCAAAAAGCAGAGAAGCTCCTCGTGCTTGCTTCTTCGGATCTGCATCATGTCGTCGAGGACGAATCAACATCTGCACTATTGAGCAGTTTTGTGCTCTCCCTCGCTTTCTCGGGTGCACTTGCAGCATATCACGGTATGCAATATGAGCTGATTTTTCCATATGTTACTCTGAATATGAGCTGATCTTCTGTTTCTCCATCAGCTTTTTGCGACAGTCGGATGGTGGTCAGATCTTGGTAGCTCTGGACAGTGTGCACAGGTGAGTCCCGACTGCACTAGCTCCTCAAAAAATATCTCTGACGACAGGGCTATTTCTTCTGGCCAAAGGCTATGGGCACACTCCATACGGTCAAATCTGCGAAGATTCTCTGAAGAGAATGGGTTTTCGCATATAAAAACATCAAGGTTGGGTACGTGCTCTTGGGCAAAACCTCGCGCTCCTTTTCAACGTCCTTATCCTCTGCTTTTTTCGTCCATGGCCGGACAATCTTCTGGCAGCCATCCTCCCCGCCACCTTGTTGATTTATTTGTTCCTCAGCAGCAACCAGCCCCCGATCCTGAGGACATCCGCCCTGCATCTGATGCTTGGCTTCGCAATCCAGCATGGACAGGTGCATTTTATTCCTTTGATTCTGCTCTACCCATCTAAATGTTTGTGATGTGCTAAAGATGGTGGGACCGACCCCGTTCAGCGCTATTTCTCTGAAGCAGAAATGCAAGCTACTATCCGTGCTCACTGGCCACGTGTAATGGCACTTCATGAGGATGTGCGACAATTTAATGCATTCCTGTATAATCCTATACTTATTATTTCAATTCAGGATCGTTTAAAAGCTCTCGAAAATGGCCGCGCAATCCCACAGCTTCCAAAGGTCATTGCTGACCTTCTCCGGCCTCATCCTCCCCACCGCGCTCAGACCCCTGTTTTCGCAATCAATGCTCATGCTGCTATTCGTCATGAGAACGCCAACGATGCAGCCAGAGCAGCAGCACCTAGCGGTAAGCCAAGCAATACTGAGAACGAAGTCCGCGGTTCGTGTGCCGTCATTATTCTATCGTAGTGCTCATACTAATTAATCTTCCTCTGTTCCTCTATAGATATATTTACCATCAACGTTGTTCTTCATAAGGCTGTCCTTGAGAAGGTTGCAACACGCAGTGGGCAGAAGTTGGTAGAGAAGGTGAAACCATTCTCCGAGAACATCCGCTCGGAGTTCACAGGGGCCTGGTCGAGGCACGACTTTTTCCACAAGATTGTCTACAAGGCTCATGGCATTGTTGGTCAGTATGGTATTGGTGATCCTTGTGGTCCTTGTGCCAAGGCCTGGCACACCGGTTTTTCGTGCGTCGACTATTGTTACCCTATGCACCTTATAAATGATATTGACTGCAAAATTACAGAAAAAGTACTTCCTTCAACATTGCCAGTAACGAAGGCTTTGTCGCTTTTCAGGATTCAGTCCTCAACAAACGAGGTGTCTGCAATATCTACGTAGACATTGAGGCTTCCGAGCTCCAGGGTTTCCGCATCAATCCTAACGGTGTACGTTTTCTCCAGGACTCAATGTGCTTTCTGTTTCTTTGCCTAACATATTCCATAACAGGTGGAAAACCCACTCCATGCTGCTCTCGATAGTCCTGATATTGAGCTCACCGACGGCACTCTTGTATGTTCCTTTTTTCTCGATATCCTTCTTGTTGGCTAATCATGTGACTGTTGCCAACTCATCAGGTTCCCCATGTCGCTATCTATTCTGCAAAAGATCAAGCAAACGGCGCAATAATCCTTGAGCTTCAAAAACGTTGGGAGGGTTGTCCTCAACACAAAGACGAGAATGGCAAGGCCGCTGTCTGCTACAGGTTTGGTAATGTCCATGTACCACTGAATATGCGACGCTTATCACTATGGTCTGACGCTATCGTATGTCCTATTCTTTATACTTTATACTCTCTCTAATGAATACCAGCATGCCGACAAGGCCACAAAAGAGCAGCCACCTGATCTGCCTGAGTTTGGTGGCCTTCCTGAGCCCAAACCCCGTGGACGCACAGGTCCACACCCCGCTATTGAGACTACCCCATCTGTGCCTGCCGCATCATCTGATCTTACCAGCATCACACCGCTATTGATGACGGTCATTGTAAAGCAGGCCATGGATATGATCTCCGCTTCCGGAAGTCACCGCCAGCATTCTGCTTCACCGTCACGTCGCCGTCGCTCTGCATCTCCGCGCTCCTCGCCACCTCCATCTTCACCTATCCCTTCAAATGATAGCGAGCTTCATGAGTTCCTCTTAGCCCTCCTTGCTAAGAAGGGTATAGATTTCACATCCTTTGAGGAGGCTCTTGCCGCCGAAGAATACAGTCCTGGCATCCTTGCGGCTGTCCCTGTCCAGGAGCTGTGCGAGCTTACTCGTTCTCCGAAAGGGCGTGTGATGAAGATGCAGCAGTTTTCGATCTCGTGGTCTGCAAAGATAGAGAAGAGGGTTGGGAGACGTCGTCATACATGATTGGTATCCGAGTTGTAATTACACTCCCCACTCATCTATACCTGTGTGCATCGCGCTATGAGTATCCACAATGATCAATCCATCCGAGTGCATCCTCCTCTGTCACCGAAGCAATTGCACGCTGGATTAACCACCTTCGAGCTTCTGGCCGAACAGCCTCATCTTCGTGACGACGAAGCCATGCTTTCATGGCACTGAAAGCATGCTCTATTGGGTTCATATCGGGTGAATAAGGTGGGAGATAGATTAACTGTGCACCTAGCACAAATGAGCTTCAATGTACATGTCTGACAGTCCATGTGTAACTGAGACGCACCGCATTCAACTTCAATAACCTGCCGAATCTCCTCATCATGGTGAATTGAACAGTTGTCCATGATGACGACGCTCCGTGGTCCAAATGGATTGAGGAGTGGTGCCTAACGAGGTAAATTCTTGTTAGTCTCTACTGTATACTTTTATTTGATGCAGGTGCAACGTACAAGATGTGTGCGAAGGTATTTGATAAACCGCTCTTTTGTGACACTCCCCTCGAAGATGTCAAGAGCGATGATGCCTTCGATGGTCAGTGCAGGCAAGATTGAGTACCTTTGGCCACGAATAAAGGTATCCCTCCTCACACACGCACGCCCGAGCTCAGCCCATCCTCGAAGACGCTGATTTGTCAAGTCATCAACACTTGACTCATCCAACCACACAATATTTTCCTTTGCTATCCTCCCATGCTTCCCTTTCCATATAGCCCTGACCAACTCATCACGCTCTGCCGCTGTCTTCGAGATTTGCTTGATTGTGATCTCCATCTGAGCGAGAGTCCTCGAAATAGTAGAAGTAGAGACCCATACATTTTTGGTGTCGAGGAGGTGTTGTTGAATTTCATCGAGGTAGGCAGCTGGGTTCCTTTCAATGAAAGCCTTGATACTGTCCTTGTCTGATTGATCAAGTATTTGGCGAGCACCCCGGGTGCGTGCATTTGGGTTGATGATGAGACCAAACTCACGCTCTAACTGAAGGATTCTATAAACAGAGCTTTCGGAACACCTAGCGCGATGTGCAATCTCCGAGACAGTAAGCTGATCATTGTAGTGCCAGTCAATAATGAGTTCTCGAACTGGATGAGGAAGGGGTGGAGGCATGGTGAGATCAAGTACTGTAAAGAGGCGAGCGTGCGATATGCTCAGAGTGGGAGCCCCAAGCCCTGAGGCCTGAGGGCGTGACAGGGCTTTGCCGATCATCCCGACCTGCAGTGCTCAATTAGGCAAGTCTTGGCTCAGGAACCCGATTTTTCTCTGATGCAACTCTCTCAAAAATTATGCAAGACCCTGTAAGCGCTGGAGCACGATAGAGCGCAAAACGGGGGTCTTGAGCGAGCCTGAGCGCTTATCTCTGATTCTGCGCCCGCCGTGTAATAGTCTAGCAGTGGGTCATGAATGTATCGCTGGGGGCTCTGATAGGGATCCCTAGCAAGCCACGGCTGCGAGAACGATATCCTGCCGCGGTGGAGAGGAGGAAGAGGGCCGGCACGAAACGTGCGACATGCGCGTCTGTGCAGAGCAGGGCAGGGCAGGGCAGAGCAGAGCAGAGCAGCCTACCGTGACCTGGCGGTATGCTCATTGAATGGTGATGTTCTCCTCCAATCTCCGGCTATACTGGTGTCATCTGTTTTCGAACTAGCAATCGGTAGTGGGCAATTGCAACGTAGTGGTCGACGAGAAAAGAGGTAGTCAATGGCCGCTATTTGACTCACGGCAAGTCTACAACTCGATCCCCACGGTACAAGTCGTACTGTTGCTTTTTCAACCTCAACCTCCTCTGTTCTGTCTCTTCGTCGAGCGAGATACAAATAGGCCTCATTTATCTAAAATCTAAACAGACTTGCAACATAGATTGAACTGCTTAGTTGTGTATAAATGGCGAGAATTGGGCGGACCCAAGGTGAGTCGTGACGTCGTCCGACTGCGATTCGGGACGTGTTTTCCCAATGCTGATCACCCTCTCGTCGCGCGGCATGTATCTAGTCTCCCGAAGGCAGCAACGTTGACGATTCTCCTTCAACCTCCGACGTGGTCTCCGGATATCCGCATTTGACATGTATCGCAAGCTATCACAAGCACGATCATCCTTTCAGGTACGTGAAGGGCGCGGTGGCTCTCGTCCTTCCCACAAACACTTCAGCAAGAAGGATCACAGATTCAAAGCAGGAAGACCTTCGAGGGATAGGCACACCTACGATATATGAACATTGATGGAAGCCCATCAAAGAAGTCGCCTTGGTCCATCTCGAGAGAATCACACGATGCTCAAAGTTGCGATGCGACCGACGGCGTCCACCAAGCACTTAGCTCACACTCTTCACAAATCATTGTGAGCCCGCTCGTCTAAGCAATTTTGCTTGTGTATGCGCACTGACTGCACTCTCATAGCATCGTCCGTCGTGATACACGAAATAGAGGCTGCCCTCGATCTATGTGTAAATACCGGAACCAACTATTATCCACCAAGGATCAGCCATCTTTCTCTCACGCGTGGAGCAACACTTCGTGAAAGGGGTGATACGGCATTGAAGGCGAATCGTCAACGTTGTTGCCTTCGGGAGACTAGATGCGGCTTGTGCCGTGCCTCTCTTAGGTGCCCGAATTGTAATTCAAGTTTCGACCAAGCAAGCGAGAGAGCATCAAACATGTGGACGTCCGTTGCTGATCATGCCACGATATCGGTTGGTGAGATCCCTTTTATGCACCGCTGCAGAATGTCAACCTACTGGCTCCCCTCTCCGTAACTAGTCATGTCTTCTTCTGATACACAATATGCATACGCAACACTCAAGCCCCTCATCATCGCTCTTGCCTGTGAGACTGGCTTTTACGGTGTGTGCGCTCATCATTGCGTGTTGTCCATGATTCAAATTCGGTCCACAGTGCTTTCCATACTAACGTTCGTAGTTCCGACCTACATTCTCGCGTGGGTCGCTCCTTTGAAGAGGGCATATGACGATCATCTGACGCCCTCAAAGCCGGAAGGGTTTCAAAATAAGAGCAATTCTCATCTTGTAGATAACAACGTTCATCATGTTCGCGGTCTCAACCTGTCATCTGGTTCTACAGTGGATAGGTGACATGAACCAAATCCAGACTGAGCTCAGCGGGGGTTTCATCGAGATTGCTGAAGTAGTTACCACCTATGTGGACATTTACCTACCAATCATCAATGTAAGTTCTTTGGTCTCATCGTTTCTCACACTCGTTGATCATTTCGCAGTATTCTTTGAGCGATGGAATTGTCCTCTGGAGGGTATGGATCATGTGGGGACGCAGAGTGAAAGTCTTGATATTCACCGTGCTATTTTCCTTAGCATCTATCGGTAAGTGACCCGTTTCATTTAGCCGACTTTAACGTATGACTTTCATGTCAGTGGGTGCTGGTATGTTCATTGGCTTCGGCGGGCTCGATATTGGTCTGGTCGCCACCTTTATCTCAACACTGGCTACTAATATTATCGCTACTACGCTCATCGTGGTGAAGGCGTGGTCAGTGCGTAAATTAAATGAATTCCCATTGCTCGAGTTGACAGTCACAGGCAACATCGTCGCTTCATCAGATCGCACCTCAATGACACGGAATATAGATCTCAGGCAATGTCTATTCTCGTTCTTCTTGTCGAATCCGGGACTCTTTACTGTGTGATATGGGTGAGCGGCGTTGTACTCATTAACGGCCTCTCACATGATGCACTATGATGCGACAGATCATATTCCTCGTGACCTGGTGTTCTGTTGACGGCACATTCGGCATGTACGACGCATCTGTGTATGAGATCCTCCCGGGAATCGCGGTTCAGGTATCTGTACGTGACAACTCATTATTTTATCGATCAATTACTCAACTCACCTCGAGCAGGGGATTTATCCAACCGCCGTCATCGCCTTGGCAGCGCTCCAGAAGACCACTTGGGATATGAGCGCTGGGAATGATATGTCTCAGAACGCACCACACGCCGAGATGCGCTTCGTGACAATAGCTACTCGTTCCGGCGTATCGACAGCTGATATCGGTTCCCATCACCTGACACCGTCTATTGATCAGGGATCCCATCCCCATGCGTCCGAGATTGCAGCGAGAGATGGAGAAGTGTAGTCTTATTGGACCATGTATTCATGAAGGTGAACATATATTATCAATCCTCGCTCGACGAAAGCTGCTCTCTTCTTCAGAAGCGCACCAAAGGGCTGCTTCTCAAGGTGTCTCAGACCGCGTAGCACTAAAAGATTCAACAGCGTCGTGCTTCGCGATGGGAGCAATACACACCGGACGGACAATACAAAGGGGGTATGATTTCGTTCAATAATGTTGTCAGATGCGAAAGCACACGATATGCTACTACTTGCGACGACTAAAAAAAGTCAGATGGGAAATGGGTTCTGGCAGAACGAAGCGCAGGAATGGGAAGGCGTCAATTTCGACGAGACGGGCGCATCCAGGGCGATGCTGCATGCGTCCATGAATTATATCAAAAACGACCTCGACGTACGTATCCTGGCACCTGTATACACAGACATCAAACAGAGCTGACCTAGTCTGCAGCGAAGAAAGCACATCAGAGAAGCAACCGTGATCCACGTCGAGAGACACGATGTTATCCTCGATTTGTGCGCCAACTATTCAATTCCTATCAGCCATCTTTCTCTCACGCGCAAAACATCATTCAATCTGTCAATTTCGGTGGGCCACTATCACCGCTGTGACCATATCAGCCATCGAACAAAAAACAGGCTCTCACCGACTTTCGTTGCAATGTCCATGAAATACCGTCTTTGCACCGTGCGTATCCTTTCTGAGTGCAAAGGTTCATTTGGAGCGGCAGCATGCAGCTGAGGTCTTTGCTGAATTGAGCAACTCCAGACCAGCCTGCATCAGGCCGCATACAATACTGTAGCCGCTGGCGCGGCTGTACTTTACGAAAGAGGCGATGCGGCGTCTTCCGTGTCTTTTTAGGTGCTCCAATTGCAGCTTTAGCATCGAAGAAGCGAGCGCCAGTGCTCCAACCATGTGGACATCAACTGCTCATCATGCCACTTTATTGGTTGGTCGGACGCCTTTTATACACCGCTGCAGAACCTCGTTTATGCCGATTAGCTCCCCTCTTTGTGACCAGTCATGCCCTCCCAAGCGCAAGATGCATACGCAACGCTCAAATTCCTCATCATCGCTCTTGCCTGTGAGACCGGCTTTTACGGTGTGTGAGCTCTTGATCGCGCGCTGCCCATGATTTGAATTCGGTCATAGTGCTTTCCATACTATCGTTCGCAGGTTCGACTTACTACCTTCTCGCGTGAGTCGCCCCTCTACAGAGGGCATATCAGGATTCATTGACGTCGTAAAAGTCGTAAAGGCCTCAAAACAAGGGCGATCCTCATCATGTGGATAACAACGTTCATCATGTTCGCGATCTCGACCTGTCATTTCCTTCTGCAATGGGTAGGCGGCATGGACAAGATCCGGACTGAGCTCGGCAGCGGTTTCCTAGAGAACTATTATGGAGAACAATTGCTATCCATTGCCGATATATACCTGCCTATCATTAATGTGAGTCCGGGTCTCATGGTCTTCGACACTGATTGCTCATTTCGCAGTATTCGTTGAGCGATGGAATCGTACTCTGGAGGGTATGGGTCATGTGGGAACGCAGCGTGAAAGTCCTGATATTCCCCGTCCTGTTTTACTCGGGAACTACTCGTAAGTGGCTCGTTTCAGTTCACCATCATATACGTGTATCACCTTGAAATCAGTGGCTGCTGGTGTATACATGTCCTTCAGCAGGCTCGGTATTGGCTTAATCTATGCCTCAACGCTGACTACCAACATAATCGCTACTACGCTGATGGCGGTGAAGGCATGGTCAGTGCGTTGATAAATTAAATTCCTACTGCTCGAACCAACATACTCACAGGCAACATCGTCGGCTGCTCAAATCTCACCTCAACAACACGGAATACAGATCCCGGGCCCTGTCTATCCTCGTGCTCCTAGTCGAGTCCGGGACTCTTTACTGTGTGATATGGGTGAGCGGCGTTGTGCTCATTGACGGCGTGTGTGCTTCTCACGCGACGCATGATGCGACAGATCATCTTCTTCTTGACCTGGTGTTTTGTCTTCAGCAACTTCAATGTCACTTCTGCGTCTGTGATGGAGATCCTCCCGGGCATCACGGTCCAAGTATCTGTGCGTTCTTCATCTCTCCTTAATTGATAACTATCTCAACTCATCTCGAGCAGGGGATCTATCCAACCGCGGTGATCGCCCTGGCAGCGCTCCAGAGGACCACTTGGGACATGAGCGTTGGAAAGGACATGTCTCTGAACGCGCCTCACATCGAGATGCGCTTCGTGACCAGGGATACTCGTTCCGGCCCATCGACAACCCAGAGCGGTTACCGCCCGACACCATCTGATGACGAGGAACTCCACGCGTCCGAGATGCGAGCGATGAATGAAGAAGTGTAACTACTGTTCCTGCGGACGAACGTACACTCGCGCGCGACATGAAAACTTGCTTCATGTCTTCGAGACGGAGCACACGGCGTTTATCGCCGAGCGCGCCAAGGGACCGTACGTTTCTTCTTCAGCGCCTCAGGCTGTTTTCGCGTTCGTCCGGCAGAGTTAGGCCTCCCGACCTGTAGACATCGAGGCGGAGCTGAAATGGTCAGGCTGCAGCGTAATTATATCTAACCTATGAAACCAACCGCGTCGCTTCGAAGACCGGCAGCCGGGATCAAAATCGGGCGTGTCTGAGCTCTCTGATAACGTTCTTGACAACAGGACAGGCTACTGACTCCCTCAGGCTCCCCGGGTCTCTCTACGTGCGTGCTCGTCTTCGGAGGCATCTTCTATCAACTTTGGTCGCTGTCCTGTCTCTATTACTCGCGCTTCGACACCGCTTTCTCCTCTGGAAAAATGTACCAGGAAGTTTCTAATGCAGAACAAGCTGTATACAAGACCATGTCTACGGCCAACCCTCCCGCGAGGCGACGCGCTCTGGCGAACGTCGGCAATGCGCTCTCCTTGGAACAACCTCAAGCCAGAGCCTGCGTCGGCCGACAAAAACGCCAGACTCTCCTCCCCTCCAGCACGCGTCCCACGCCCTCGCATCCCACCGCACACCCGGCAACTCGAAAAGCTCCCACCCCCATCCCTCTAAAACCGCGCCTCACTCGCGTCCCTACCGCTTCCAACCCGCCCTCACACCTCGCCCCTGTCCGCGCCGCCGGCGGTCCAGCTCGAACCGCGCAGCCGAATCGACAGCAGGGCGGAAGCGACGCGCAAGCCCTAGAAAACTGCACGGGCGCCCTCAAGCCCAAGCGGAACGCACCCCGTCTCACCGTCCAGCGCGGCCGCGGGGCGCCTTATACCACCACGCACCCCGCGCGCACGTCCGTGCGCCACTCTCCCCCGCGCACGTCCGCGCGCCGACGGTCGCCTCCACACAGCGCCGCCCTCCCGCTCCCGCTCCGCGAGCAGCGCCCCGTCGACCGCGCGCTCGCCGCGCGGGACATGTGGCCTGCGGGACCTACGAGACGCACGCAGGGCGAGACCGATCGGCTGGCCGTCGAGCAGCAGCTCCCGACGCCGCCGTCCTCTATGCGCGTGCGCGGGCCCGGCGTGCACGCTCTACTGTCCAGCGCTGCAGCCTCTCGGCCTATCTCGCTATCGTCTCCGCCGCCGCCGTCATCTGCGGGTATGGCCACCAGCCTCGTATCGCTGATACGGAGCCTCTCGGGTCGGAGGAACGGCGCGCGCGGGGGTACGGAGGATGTGCGGAACGCAGAGGGCGCGGGCTGCAGCTTCACCATGGAGCTGGATGAGACTAATAAGGAGACGCTGCTCGGCCTGACGCTATCGGGGCTCGGCGCGCCGGCGTATCCTGCGTCGCCCGATGTGGACCCCGATTTCACGCCTCTCGCGGTCGAACGCGGGAACGAGTGGAGCGCTGGGAAACTGGAGACGGTGAGAAGGATCGAGGCGGTGGGGATGGGCGGTGGCGCGGCGTTCGCGGCGCGGGACGAGGTGGAGAGGGCGATGGAGAGGGTGTGCGAGGCGTGCGTGAGGCTGTGCAATGAGTGGGAGGCACTGGACGCTCTGTTGGGACGGGCGGATATGGCGTGATGAGGGACGTACCGTGCTCTGTAGTAATCAAGCGTGCTGCAAAAATGTATTATCTTGCCCGAAACCCATGCGTGAGCGAACGCGTTCTCGTCCCGTGACCGCTGCGCCCCGTCCCGTGACCGTACCCAGTCGACTGCTCATTTGGCTTTCCCCTCTCTGCTCCCTCCACATGGTTCGCTTCAAAGTACGCCTCGCTTTTTCCTCTCCACGCTCATCAGACGCTCATGCCCACGAATGACCCACGTAGAACCGCTGGATCCTCGTCGAGTTCCTGCCAGCCCCGGGCGACTCAGAGCCCGCGCGCCGCGGCGGCAGCGGCGGCGTCGAGCTCACCGGGAAGCACATCTGGGCGGCCCTGCGCCAGAGCGTGATCGCGCACTTCGGAGACACGGGCTGGGGCGCGGTGGGTGCGTCCCTGAGCGGTGCGTCGTGCTTCTCTCCCACCTATACTGCGCGTGGATCTGACCGTATGTGCGTGTGTGTGCGCGCGCAGTGAAGTACTTCTCGCCGACGACGAACCTCTGCATCGTGCGCGTCGCGCGCGAGCCGTATCGCATCGCGTGGGCCGCGGCGACGCTTCTGTCCTCTATTGAGGGCAGGCCTTGCATCCCCAACGTCGTGCACGTCTCCGGTGCGCGCTTCTCTTTCGTGTGCGATTTTGCTGTCTTTTTCTTAACTGTGCGTAGGCACCATTAAACATGCCCAGCTGGCCGCCATCGAGCATAACAGGACCGTGATCGCGCGGTACAGGGCCAAAGCAAACACACCCGGTGCGTGATCCCTCCTTCGTTTTCACTCTCTTCGCCGCAGGGCTCACGCGCCCCGCCCCGCAGCCGCCTACCAAGACTCGTACGCCTCGTACCTCGAAACGAGCACCCAGGAAATCGAAAATCTACAGGACTGACGCACGCCCGCGTCGGGGTTCTACATTTACATAAGTTATGAAGAGGCGCGCTACAGCTTGGACTCGAGCAGCCCCCCGACGGCGCTGCCCATGATGCGCCGCGCGCCGTCCCTCCGCGCGCGGCGGCGCTCCTCCTCGACGGTGCGCGCCCACTCGACGACGGCGCGCGCGAGCACGAGCACGTCCGCGCGCGTCGCGCCGGCGTTGAGGCAGACGCGCACGCGGTCCTTGCCCTTGGGGACGGTGGGCCAGGTGATCGGGCGCGCGTTGATGCCGCGCGCGAGGAGGAAGGCGGAGAGCGGGCGCGGGAGGCGCGTGAGGAGGGGGATGATGGGCGTGGGGAGGCTCGTGGGGGACGTCGCGGGGTCGGTGGAGAGCGGGCTTTGGAGGTGTGGGGGGAGCGAGAGGATGGAGGGGTCGATAGTGGCGAGCTCGGCGCGGAGGAGGTGGAGGAAGTAGGCGCAGAGGTCGAGGAGGTGCTTGGAGAGCTGTAGAGCGGGTTTAGTTTTATTTTTGTCCCCGTTGCTGTGTGTATGCGTGTGTCTGCGTACGCACCTTTTCTGCGGTGCCGTTCTCGAGCATGTCGAAGGAGCAGCCGGCGGCGATGATGTTCGCATGGCTGAGCGACGTCGTGTAGATGAGCGGGCGGGCGTAGTTGAGCAGGTAATCGCGAACGAGAACGCTGGTGAGCACGACGGCTGCAATGCGCCCGTCAGTATCACGCTTCCCCGGGTGGGCCGCATCAACCGCGCACCTCCGCTGGCGGCGAGGGCCTTCCCAAACGTGTGCAGCCTCGCGAGCACCTTGTCCTCGAGCCCGAGCATCGCGACGACGCCGCGCCCCTGCGGGCCGTAGATCCCCGTCGCGTGCGCCTCGTCCACGACGACGTGCGCGTTCCCCCGCGGCAGCAGCTCCTCCGCCAGCGCCACGATCTCCCGCAGCGGCGCGATCGTCCCGTCCATGCTGTACACCGTCTCCACCGCGATGAACACGCTCCCCCGGCCCTCGCGCAGCCCGCCGCGCTCCGCGAGCAGGCGCCGCAGCACTCCGCGCAGCGCCGCGACGTCGTTGTGCGCGAACGCGAGGTGCGCC
>CVKZ01000004.1:463038-492589 GCA_001457955.1 Heterobasidion annosum
GGGCGCGCGCGGCGCCCGTGGCGAAGGCGTCGGCGTCGACGTCGGTGTCTGCTGCCGCCGTGGCGGGCGGGGCGGCGGCGATCCTGGGGCTCGGGACGGCGGTCGCGGAGGACGAGCTGTCGCACAGCGAGGGCCTGATCGGGTTCGCGCAGCTCGGGCTGTCCGCGAACAAGGACGAGCGGCGGGAGCTCGGGCGGCTCGTGCAGAGCGGGATTCCGCTGGTGTACCGCGCGAAGGTGTGGCTGGAGTGCAGTGGCGGGCTGGAGATGCGCGAGCCGGGGCTGTTTAGGGATCTGCTGGCGGAGGTGGGCGCGGACGAGGGCGTGCTGCGGGAGATTGAGAAGGATGTGGGGCGGACGATGCCGTTGAATGTGTTTTTTGGTGGGGATGGGGCGGGCGTGGACAAGCTGCGGCGGGTGCTGACCGCATATAGCAGGTGAGCAGTGTTTCCTCACGCGTGCCAGGTCTGGTGTCAGTGCTGAACGCGCGCTCTAGGCGGAATCCTGCTGTTGGGTACTGCCAGGGCATGAACTTGGTCGCTTCGACGCTGCTGCTGGTTCACGCTGACGAGGAAGAGGCCTTCTGGGTCCTCACGGCGATCATCGAGCGCATCCTGCCCGACGAGTTTTTCTCGCCCTCGCTGTTGCCATCGCGCGCGTGCCCCATGGTCCTCCTCGACTACGTGAAGGAGTACACGCCCAAGCTCTACGCGCATCTGAACCAGCTCGGGATCGACCTCCCCGCGATCTGCTTCTCGTGGTTCCTCTCGCTCTTCACGGACTGCCTGCCGGTCGAGGTGCGCATCTGCTCTATGTTGGTTGGTATAGCGCGCCGCCTGACAGCTTGCTTTTTTTTTTTTGAATTGCATGTACGCAGACGCTGTTCCGTGTCTGGGACGTCTTCTTGGTCGACGGCCTGGACGTGCTGTTCCGAGTGGCGCTCTGCATCCTGCGCGGCAACGAGCAGGAGCTGCTGCGGTGCGAGTCGATACCCGCCGTGTACGTCGCGCTGGAGAGCCTCCCGACGCGGATGTGGGAGCCCGACAAGCTGCTGCAGGTATGTTTTGTGCTGTGTTCTGCCTTGATGTGGTGGGGATCACGGGCGGCTGACGATGCCTGGCAGCTGGAGGCCGACCTGAGGTTTACCGTCGTACATGCGGACATCATCAAGAGACACAATCGGCATGTTGCGGGGCTTCAGCAAGTCATCAATTAGATTCGTTCGCGGCATAGTATCTATTGGGCATCGTGTAGGTGAGTAGCATCGTGATGTGGACACTGGTATGGGCGGTTCGGCAAGCATCAGGGGACTTTTTTCTGTACAGAATGTAATCGTGCAAGGGATGGGTCGCATATAGAACCTTGGTAGAATAGAACGTCGCTTTGATGTACTCATACATTGCGTTCGCTTGACATCGTCGATGGGCTGTGTGCACGTGACTATATGCGTCTCTCGAGGGACTCGCGCGGTCGCCTTCTCTCTCTGCTCCCCATCTTGCTGGCTAACGTCGTGGCCCTGCGCAACTCTCTATGTCGTACGACCAGCCGCTCGTCGACATGTCCAACCCTTGCTACACGCCCACCAGAGACGGCTCGGCCTTTCTCCAGAGCCTCGCGCTAGAATACGCCGGCCCGCCTCGCTCTCGCGACCAGTACCTGTTCTCGTTCTACGCTAGGTTGCTCTACCCGCCCACGAGGAGCGAAGACGAGGACTTCCTCGGGTGGCCCTTCCAGCGCGCGGACGCCTCGTTCATGGAGGAGCTGCTTGCCCAGTCGCAGGACTCGCGCGCGGACAGCTTCGGGAGCCGCGCGCCGTCTGAGATCTCGAGCTTTGGTACTTTGTCTTCTGCGGATGGCCCATCTAGAAAGCGGGACCCTTGGATCTTGGGCCTGAACAACATGCGCCTGCGGTCGTCGTCGGCGAAGCGCAAGCGGGACTGGTCTTTTAGGTCCGACGAGTCTGGCTTTGCGGGTCTGCGGGGGCCGGCGAAGCATATGCGCTCGTCTGTCAGCCTCAACCAGAGCTCGTTCGAGGTGACCAGGGTCGACGGCGTGCCCGATTTTCACCGCCAGAGCGGGCAGACGTCGTCTGAGCTGGAGATGCCTGAGCTGGAGCTGGACGTCTTTGATACTCGGTCGTCGCCCGTTCAAGGTGCATAATGCTGCGAACTTTAACTTTGTCTATCCTCAAGCTATTCTGGAAGCGTTATTTTGCGCCCTCTGAATTGAACACTGACGATTTTTCAGATGACGCGGAACGCCCGCTCGCCCTCGCGACTATAGTCTCGCGATTGAATTATCTCCTTCCCGGGATAAGAATCAAGGAGAAGCTTCTTTCCTTGGATACGCTATCCCACCAAAGCATCGCCGACGTGCTCGGCTCAGACGGTATCATTCCTCCACCCATGTCGCACTGCTGACTATCATCCATTGACTTACTCATTAGGCCGCTTCAACACCAGCACGCTGGCGCTTTTGCGCCATTCAGATGTTGTGGTGATCGACCTGTCTTCGTCGCTGGCGCCCGAAGACGGACTGAATCTCGGCGGGCGGCAGATGTTGCAGGGTAACGCGGCGGATGCCTCCCCCTCCTGTGTGCGCGAGCTGACCGAGCGCGTCCAGTCTTCCGATCCGCCGGCGCCTTCCCCTCTCTCTTGTACATCGCGCTCGACTCCGCTCCGCTCGACAACCGCGACATACTGTGCCTTCAGAACCTCCCCGTATTGACGACCCTTGAACTGTCTTCAACTGGAATCGGAAATGAAGCGTGCGTGCCGACGACAGTTCATCCCGACTAACAGGCCAGCACAGAGGTGTTACCATTATGTACCTGACAGCGCCGCAGCGTGTTCCTCCTTGTAGCTCTGAAACCGACGCTGTCGCAGCTCTACCTCAACCAGAACCCAGCGATAGACGACGACGCGATCCCCGCGCTCATCATCCTCGACAGGCTTTCGGTAGCGGCCCTCTCCGGGACCAGCGTCACGATGGACGGCCTGCGCCGCCTCGCGGCGGCGGCGCTAGCGCGAGAGCAGGACCTGTACCTCACCGTCCCGGACGAATGCACGCAATACCTCATCGGTGAGCGCGCCGACGCCGCTTTGGCTGACCACTGAACCCGGCCTGATGGCCGCCTGATGACGTGGGTGCGGGTGCGCAGACATGCCCGCGAAGTACGTCGTCGATCCGGAGGCGCCGCTGATCACGGACCCGGCTACGTGCGCGCATCTGACGCTCACGGCGCTCCGGAAGAACCTGGCGGCGCACGCGGCCGTGAACGCGGAGATCGCGACGGCGGGGACGCGCGCGGAGCTGCGCAGGGCGCTGCAGACGGTGTTGGAGACGCGCAGGCGGGACCTGATGGTGAAAAGTTTGGTGTGCAGAGATGATTATGATGGCGAGGGCGAGGGCTAGGAGGGTGATCGCGATGGCTCGGGGGTGTGATCCTTGTTTGCACCTACTGTATTCCACTTTCATGTTGTGCTGTGCTTTCCGTGGTGCTTTTTTTGGGACGGGGAGTGCTGTGCTTATCCAGTCGCTCTGATATGATGTCGCGCTTTTTTTTCTAGACCTCTTACGATGCCATTGCGATGAGGTTCGGGCCCACTTTTCGCGAGCGCTTCTCCTTCCTCAATAGCTGTGCGATGATATCTCGCACGCAAGCGCGGACCCTGCAGATTGACGGACAGATACATACAGATCTTCAGAGTACATATCAGCAAGCGGTGAATGCGACATCGAGGGGTCTCACTGGGGTTTGATCTGAGCGGCGAGAAGCGACATTGAGTACTGGACGTTTCAGGGCTAAAATCCGAACGGGGATCAATCAAGGAGGGCGGAGATGGGAACGAGACGTGATCGTGATAGGCGTTGAGATCTGGGCTGATGGATTGGGCGCTCGAGCAGTAGGCCGATAGATTTGGGACGCCTCGTAGGTGCGTAGTCACCGTTTAATGCGTCCCATGCACTTACTAGATCGCTGATGAGCGTGCATGCGTGGGATGACACACAACCTGCCAGCTAGGACCGCGCGCAGTTGAGCACGATCTCCTGGTTCCAGGCGATGCCCTCAATCGGGACGCGCATCGTCGGGCACAGTGCTGCGCGTTGGGCTCGCAGACGGAGCCCTTGAGCGGCACGAGGGTGCACGTCCCTGGCCCAGGGGGCGCGTGGCCCTTCGACTGCGTGTAGAGCGTCGGCTGGGCGAGCTTCATGTGTGTGTCTGGCGCGTGGGGCTGGTCAGGGGCTGTGCGGCCGCGGCGATGTGCAGGGCGCGACTACTGATCCGCCGTGGCCCGTCGAGGCGCCCGTAGGAGTCGGCGCGCGAGACGATGCGGTCGAACGACGAACTGGGTGTGAGGGGGCTGGAGGTCTGCGAGCATCGAGTTGACGATGGGGAGTTTGCTGTCGAGGGGGGCTGGGACGTGCTGGGATGTGGGGCGCTGCTACTCTGCGGTGATTGAGGACGAGGCATCTAAGAGAATGAATTGGGGGACGCAGTCGTCCATGCTCGTTGCTCGAGTTGAAGAAGGTCGAAGAGCAGACTGAGTGGACTCACTCCGCACGATGATCTAGCCACGTGACCCATCTTATCGCTTGGCCAGTGCTTGGCTACTCTTGGGCCTTGGCCGACACCGTCACCGACATTCTACTCGGTTTAAACTTTACCTCTCACAATCCATATCCTTTACCGGGGTTTCGCTTTTTTTCCAGGATCTAACGCCACATCCTATACACTAGATGCAAGACGAGACCCCATGGCCCAGCGCCCAACCTAATCAGAATAACACATTACTCACACCGGTGGCTGCTGCGGACGACGGACAGAGCAGTCTACGCTCCTCAGCAGAGGAGGTTTGGTATCTGAAGGACATCTCACTTTTTGACGGACAGGGTTACCGAGGGTACAAGATCATAACGCAGAACTTCAATGGGTGGGTGTATAATGTCATTTTGAAGCGGGAATGGTCATGATCGATTTCTTAGACCGTGCTCTCTTATTGCAATATGTGCGTCGAACCACCCGTAAAGTCCTCTCTCAGTCATCCTCACGGCAGTCAATGAAAACCAGGTAATATACTTATAATGCGCGGGGACATCCAAATCCTACCCCCCGATCGCACCACCGTCTCCTACGACCTCCTCGCCCAGCTCGTCGCCAACTACCTGCTCACGCACTCCCCCGACGTCGACATCTCATCCGCGCTCTCCATGCTCCCCCTGACCACCAGTCCGTCGCCCGCTCCCTCGCTCCCTCGCTCGTCCTGACCCTTCGCGGCTGACCAAACGCACTGACCAGAGGGCATGGACCTCAACCCGCTGTTCACGAGCCCCACGGCGTTCCGCCCAGCGGGGGACACGGGCGCGCTCGACCTCTTCGCGCGCACGGGCATCGCGCTCGTGCACGGCTGGCTCGTCGACCCCGCGAGCCCGGAGCACGCCGCCATGACGCGGCTGGAGGACTACGATAATGCCGTGACGCTCATCGCGGAGGCGGATCACCTCATGAGAGGCCAGCTGGTGCGGGACGAGGACGCGGAGTTCGGGGCACATGGTGAGGCGGGGCCCAGTGCGGCGGGGCCGAGTGCTGCAGGGCCGAGCAGTCAAGGCTTTTACCTCAACGACGTGGACCGGAGGAAGGTCGAAGACGGTGCGTGTTGCCCGCATCTCAATCCAGCAATCCCCGCCTCAACGTTTGCCCAACGTGCGCGCACGGCCCCGCAGCGATGGCCGCGCGCGCCTTCCTCGACGCCACGCAGTCGCAGCTGACCTACCACGGGCTCTTCACCCTCGCGTCCACGCTCCCCCCCGCGCAGCCCGTCGCGCTCTTCCGCAACTCGCACCTCGCCGTGCTCTACACGCCGCCGGGCGCCGCGGGCGCGCTCTACACGCTCGCGACGGACCAGGCGTTCCTGCACGAGCCGTCGGTCGTGTGGGAGCGCCTCGCGGACGTCGATCAGGGCGGCGCGGCGTTCGTGGACGGCGCGTTTAGGAGGAGCAGTCCGGCTGGGGGGGACTGGGCGGGGTACACGGGCGAGAGCGCGTTGGCGGCGCTCGAGGGGGACCAGGGCGGCTTCGTCGACCCCGCAGAGTAAGCCCCGCTCGCGCTCTGCTAGGCCTGGGGATGCGGGATGCTGATTTTTGGACTTTGGGACCGGTAGTCAGGCGCTGGCGAGACAGCTGCAGGAGGAGGAGGATCTGCACGCGCAGCAAGTGTACGCGCGGCGGCAGCGCGAGCGGCAGGCGCAGCAGCAGCAGGGTCAAGCACCAGCATGGGCGCAGGGCGCGAGCCAGGTTCCTTCGGGCGAACTGGCGCGCAAGAAGAAGAAGGACTGTGTCATCATGTAGATGCTGCATGAACCCCGCGTGGAACGATATACCCGAATGCCATAGCGTGAACGCGAACTCTGAAAGAGTTAGCAAGTGTGTCGCTCACTATTTACCGCCCCAAGGCAGGTCGTGCGCCCATACGTGGGACGACTAGGTCGTGCGACCTACGTGTCAACATCGCCGCCCGCTCAAGAACGATTGATGTGACGACAAGCTCTCCATTCGTCCACTGACGTACTTGAATGATAACACAGACTAACGTAAATGCGAAGATGCGGCACGCGTAACAAAGCGGCCATTGGGAGATGATGAACGAAGAAATGCTAGGGATGTGATGAAGGCTAACGCTACAGAAGGTCCTTGACCAGAAAACCCAAAAGGGGGCGATGCGTACATATGATATGGTATAAGGTTACGGTGGGAGAGTCAGGATGTGCAAATTGATATAATGGTGCGGGATTGTCGATGGTGATCGAAATTAGTGGGTGGGGTAGTACAGTTGGCTGTCCACAGTGTCGGTAAGCTGAAATCATGACGAGGATGCGATAGGCTCAGCCGCTGACTACGATGTAGGATCGAGGACTGGGGAGGACATCGACTCAAAGAAAACCTGCAGAGACTCTTGCGGAGTCAGCATATACGAGCTCTGCTCAAAAAAGCCAGAGTACGATCCGGAGCTGGTGTCTTCGAACCCAAATTGATCTGCAAGAGGGAAGTCGACGATAGGCGTGAACTCGGCGGTGAACTCGGTGTCGGTTGGGAACAACATCGACATCGGTGGCGGGGGCATTGAGAAAGGAGTGAACGGGGACGACCACGGCGTCGAGGACGAAGAGGTCTCTGTCTCGAGCGAATCGCTGAAATACGGAGAGCTCGCAATGTCCTAAGGCCAGACTGTCGTATCACAACAAAGCCGAAATTCAGCAGGAGACATACCGGAGACATAACATACGCCCATTCGGCGGCAGGAGGCAGCACCGGTTCGACGAAAACAGGATCCACCTTTGTAGGTGACCCACTGTCATCCGCAGACCGTGATCCCAGAACGGCGCCGCTCGACGAGGCGGCCTGCGGCGCGTCCGCTTGGCGTGTGCCCGCCTGGCGACTGGCGAGCTCCTCGTCGATCGCGCGCACAGTGGCGACGATGTCCTCCTGCGGTCTGTTCTCGCGCAGCAGCGCCGCGATCTTCTCGATCCGCTCCGCGCTGTCCCGCCCGTTCCGGTTCGTCCTGCGCGTCGGGCGCGCGCGTCTCTTGGGCGAGTAGCGGTAATCGGGGTGCTGCTTCTTGTGGAGGCGGTCCCTCTCCTTCGCAAGGTCTGCCCACGGTTGCTGCTCCTCCTCGGTCATCCTGTTCCACATCTGTCCTGCCATCTTGCTCAGGACCGAGTGGTCACGCTCGATCTCGCTCAAGGTCTCACGGTTCTCTTTGATGTAGAAACTCCTGAACAAGATGAACTTGTTGCATGGCCGTGGGACGTGGTTGGAGTTCTTGCGCGTGCTGTGCTTGCGCGGGATCTTCGAGGGTTGCTTTTCTGGCGAGGGCGGTAATGATGCCTCACAGGACGATGGCGTTTGGGTTAGAGTGATGCCGGAAAGGGCGGGAGAGGGGGTGGGGCACGGGGTGGGGGAAGAATGAGAGGCGTGGGAAATAGGGTGCGAGTAGAAGATAGGGGAAATATCGACGACATTCAAAATATCATCGATGCAGAATTGAGGCGAGCCAGCGAGTGGATTTGCGGATAATGGGAGAGACATGATGCTAGGGAGTGGCCATGAAGTTCATTGCGCACCTTTTTATACATCCGTCTCTCCCCACAGTGAGCGGAGGCCTCCGATAAACAGGACCCCTCGCCGTTATCACGGCGTGACTTTGCAAAGCAAAGTTTGAACTGTCAAAGGAAGCCAGATTTCACAAAGGATTGTTTGCGCCCCAGCACTTTCCTTTGAACGTCGTGGCTCCTGCACGAGGCACTGGGTTCTCAACATGAGGTAGGAAGAGCAGAGTGGAAAGTACAGCCCCAGGAAGTTCGGTCCGAGTGGCGGGTGATGGGTCGAGGGTGTAACGACCGGTGAGCATGTCGGGTCAGCGGTCAGCGGCGGCACTGCGGGTGACGTCCGATATGTCCTACCCGGCTTCGGTGAGAATCAACGACTCTTTGTTGATGACGTAGTCAACCTACCAAAGTTACCTGCGTCATCGATATCGCTCACTGCACCTTGCCGGCGAGACGAGCACTCCTGTAAGTATGATCGATTAGCTTCGGAAAGACACTCAAGCGTTCACACTACAGCAGAAAGATACGATTCTGCGAACGATGGTAAGCATTGACGATACATCGAATACTTGTCAAACATCTAGTTGAGGGGAAAGACCCAAGACCCACGGGTTTCGACACTCGACGTATATAGCCACTGAACATGCACGATGTCATCAATCCTTTGTTCAGATCACAGGGACGCAGAAGAAGCATCAGTCCACATGATCACAAAGGAAGAAGACAAAGATTACACGCACGAGCCCGCACGAGCCCTATACCTGTTGTCAGGACTGGATGCTTTGAGCAGCCTGTGTTTTAAAAAGCACAGCCCTGAGCAAGAAGACTTCCGGGATCTCTCTTCGATAATCAGAAGGCCTATTAATATTCCTCGACACGGCGCAGCGTGAACGCGACACAAAGGCAAAATCTGCTGCGTGGTGATGATAAAAACAAGGCAAAAAGGAATGACACTACGGCCGGATCTGTTCTGTGGGTTTCGGGCTTGCTTTGTGTTTACATGGACAGCCTTTCGCTATCTATGTTTTTCAAAAATCTACAATGGACAAAGGAAGCCGTCATGGCGAATCTTGAGCACTGAAGAAACAGACACGGCACACGTATCTACAATCTCCAACCGTTGAGATAAGCATGGCCGGCAATAGATGGCATAGAGCGAGATCGGGCGACTCGACCTGTGCGATATATCTCCGACAGTCTGAGCAAACGGCTACGCACCATGTTTGTGAAGACTACACGAGGCACCCTCGCTGTCATGGTTGTGGTCAAGACTCGTGGCGGCTACACAACGTGGAACACCGAGCAGCTAGCTGCTGGTAAGAAACGGGCAGCAACTGGCTCGGTGGCAAGTTCATAAAGCTGCAGAGCCTGGGGTTTTTCAAGAGAATCCGGCTTATAAACGTAATACTTGCCCAGGATTTGTATGAAAACTATCAATCCCTGCACGTGCGCCCCGAGGGGCCGAGGCGCTCGAAAGGGGTGATGTATTCCCATCACGTGTCGTGAATGACTTCGTGGTGCGAATGTAGTCACTCTTCTGATTCCCACCGTTCTCTCCGGGCTTTCCTCTCTCTCTCGCCATCCAACTCATGAGTGCCAGGGCGCCTTTTCTTCCGTCACGGCCTGCGTCTCGTGCAGCGCACCAGCTCGCCGCTACGATCAGTGGACAGGCGAAAGGTTCGACTGGCAAAGATGCAGCTGGTCCCGAGGCCCACACACAAAAGTTACGCTCTGGCGGGGATGTCACTGATTCTAGTGTAGCTGAGACGGCTCCCATCTCAACGGTCAATAGGCCTTTGAATCTTGTTGCATTCAAAAAACCTAAACCGGACGGTGCTGGCGCTAGGCCCCCCTCCAGGACTATGAACGCGTTTAACGAAGCAGCTACTCGCGCACGCTCTCCAACTCACTGGCCAGAGCAGAGAGGGATGCGCATACATGCACCCCGCCCGAGATCTCCCCTTTTTCCAAACAGTTCGGTCTTCACCTCCACGATGAGTTTCAAAGAGCCCTCGCTTCCTCTGTCTTTTTCTGCGGGCTTGAATGGGCAAATCGACGAGTATATATCTACCTCTGAAGGCAACAATACTTCTGAGAATGCTCCTGGTGCTATGGTTGAAGAGCACAACCTGATCCGCACTGCTTCGCCTTTCAAACCTAATGGTCTCTTAGCGTTTTCGCGTCTCAAGGCGTCTGGCCCTTCTTTAGAGAGCATACAAGAGGATGCTGAAGAACCTGGGGTCGCTAACGCTCGTCCTGAAGCGCATATATTGAGGCGTATGGGTAAGAAGAGGTCCTTTGCAGTTGTGGAGGACTACGAAGGCAATTCTGGCGGCCTTTCGAAGCGCCTCAAATCTGGGGATTCGCATGTCAATAGCGACAATGTTGGCCGCCCCCATTCCTCTCGTATAAATAATACCGCCTCTATTTCGTCTTCTTCGGGCTATGACCTCGTCCAACAGCATGAACAACCAAGAAGATCTTCTTTTTTCGGGGGCCATGACAGTCTTGTATCTCCTACGTCTGCCCCTGATCTTCTGCAGCCTTCGGAAGTTTCGCAGGCTTCTCAAACACCACAATTTGCGATGTTCATGGACATGTTCGGAATATCACTGACAGAAGCAGACGTCGAGCAGTATGCCGAGATGTATGAACGCGAAAAGCAGAGGTGGAACTCGGTTAATCTCGAGGAGCACAAGGCGGGTGAGGCAGAGCTCATGGGAAAAATCGGGAAGCTTGTGACTTCGGTGAGCGCTTCCCTTCTTACTCGATCGTATCTTAACTGAATGTTGGGGTAGGTGAATGATCATGTGGCGTACGTGTTGACGTGCTCCTTGCCCGTGCTTGGAATCCCTCACTGACCTGGTGCAGTGCGAAGATGTCTTGCTTTGCTGAGATTGACAAGAAACTCGCTGATCAGCGCTCTGCGATAGATGAATACGCTCGTGTATTAAACGAGGTTAGTGAATCGGTTGTCCGTGATAGCGGGGTTGTTGTGGGAGGGTTGGGTGTTGACCTCAGAGCCGAGTAAAGCTCCCTTGTGCGACCAAGACTGGACTGAAAACTGGACGAAAAGAGGGCTTTCGACTGCGCTTTTGACTGCTTGTCTCTCGTTATACTTGTTGTGCTAGCTACTCTGCCTTGGACACTTCAGCTGTTCTGACCGCATATCAATCATCGGACCGTTCATTCCGATGGTCGCCATGTCCAAAACCCCCTAGGTCATTAGGGGTTACTGTAACCGATCTCAAGTCTTGCTGTTTTGAGCCATCATTGATGTCCTTTTTCCATGCAATTTGCCATATGCTGTTTTCGGGCTCTTGAATGTTTCCCGGATCAGTTAGGTTGGTGCTGCTTAGCTCGGATTCAAGCTCACCTCAAAACTCGACGCTTGAAGCTTGAAAATCCGACCGCTATATCTCCTGCAGGGGAATTGGTAAGGAGTACAGAGATCACTTGTTACACCGATGTTTTCCGTCAATGGGCATTGACGATGTGAGTCGTATGCTTGCGAGAGAGGAGTCCGTTCCGGGCGTTTATAAGGCGTCTTCCCAGGTTATTGGGCGCTCAACGTCCCATGATTTTGCTCATATGAGGATTCGGCATCACATACTTACCGCGATCTACGATTGTGGAAATGAGCGGTCCAAGTCACATTTCCCTGAACATTGTAAGGTCGAAGGTAATTAGGGAACCCAATCGGAACACGTCTACTGCGCTGTGGCAACGTGGTTCCAGAGAAAAAGCGCTCTGGTTCCAGATTCCTTCTGGCCAATGCATGGACGACGAGATTGAACGCAAGATGAAAAAACTTGATCAGGTAAGGACCCTGCAGATGCTCTCGGTTTGATGCATGTTTCGGGAACTGTGATATATACTTTGGCATGCTACAGTTTCAGCGCTCAGCGCTCAGGGTCTATCTGGCTGAAAGTCAACCTGAACGTTTTCCGATTTACTCGCCCATATTTCAGTGGCGGCTTCACCCTTCCTCGACGGGTTCCTGGGATTGCCATTTCAAAGCCGATACGAATATATTAACGAACAATGAACAACATGCCGCGGAGCTGTATATATTCAACATCCGCCTTCGGAGTTTCTGCACTGAACTTTTGTTCTCGACAGTCACCTAGCCATGAAACGTATTGCTTGACGCAAGCAATCGCCATTCTTTCTCCTTCGCACGAACAGCAGAATACCTAAGCTCCGAGGATTGTCTAGAACAAAGGTCGACGGAGCCTCAGTCAGCATTGTGGATGACTCCATTCACCGGGCGCCAAGTGTATCAGGACAGTGACACGCAGCAAGTCGAGATACATTTTTGATCACTCTCGAGCGCTCGTGTCCCATTTTTATATCTCGTGACAGAAATGCAGCACCGGGGATCCTGTGCTGACAGCTTACATCATGTCCTCTACTCATACATCAGCTCTGCATTCTAGGCGGGGTATAGAAGAACCCATAGGAGGTGATGACAGTCCTACAATATCTGGATGTCGCACTGCACTGCCCGATCATTGATGAGCAAAGAAGTTCCCATCAACGGTGACCCGGTTCCGAAAACAATATGACTTGTTCAAGATCCACGACTTATTTGTGCACCGAGGGTCTTCGAATTCCGTCACAAATCCGAGTTTTGCATGTTCTCACACCGTAAAAAGAACCGTTAGTCGCCAACTGCTATAGAAACGAATGACCTCGAGAGTGGCCCTGATGTTCGACTGTCATTCATAGCGGATAGGCTCTCGTTGGGCCTCGGCGTCTTTTCCACGACAGATGAAACATCGGAATTGCTCATTCCCGGAGCCACTAACACGGACCACCCATCCGCGCTTGTGAGGTCATTTCTTGACATCGTGAGTTTATGCGCTCCTGATCCCCACTGAATGCGCTATCTAAAACAGGATGACCAAACACCGACGTTGTAAAGCGTCTGCAGCACATTGACATGCACTGATACAAGTTTCCAGCGCCAGAAATGCTGTGAGTCCTGGAAGGGCGGCTCTCATATCTATAAAAGACAATACTCGATGGCCTTGACCGTTCACTACCCCATTTTCCACCCACTGCCATCCACTCCCCAAGCCTCAATGACTACCCATACTCCCGCCCCACTCAATCTCGCCAACGTTCAAGGCGACATTTTGTACGTATATATACGGATGATTTGTACCCCTGGCAAATTAACTGACTGCATGATCTCTTAAGGGCTGGATTGCCAAAGAAGACTCAGACCTACGTCTTATTCGAGATTACGGATGCCCAGGCATTCCGTACCGCCCTCACTCATCTGATACCTCTCATCACGTCAACTGAGCAGGTCAAGAAGGATCGCCATTCGATTGACGAGAACAAGAAGACAGCAGCTCACAGCGGCCATCTGCCTCCACTCTTGGACATAGTCGGCGTGAACGTTTCATTCTCTCATTTCGGGTTGAACAAGGTTTGTCATTCCTACAAGAAACCAACTGGCTTTCAATAACCTTCATTTGTTCTAGCTTGGGATTAAAGATGATATTAAAGACGCGGTATTCACGGCTGGACAGCTCAGCGACGCGGCGAACCTAGGCGACCCCGGGACTCAAGTCACACCGGAGAAATTTGTTCCTGACTGGATTGATGCTTTCAAGAAGGGCGTTCATGGCGTCTTCATCGTTTCTGGCGCAAGCCACATCTTGGTCTCCAAAAAAGTTGAGGAGATCGAGCATATCTTCGGTGTACATGGGCCCAAGGCGAGCTATACCCAAGTCTTGTCGATCGTTGGCGACGTCCGACCTGGTAAAGAGAAAGGTCATGAACAGTAAGTTAATCAGCCACCCGAATTCGAATTTGTGTTTGATTTTCTATCATATGTTTATAGCTTCGGTTTTTTGGATGGTATCTCACAGCCCGCCGTCAAAGGCATCGATACCGACCCGAACCCAGGACAAGAGACGATCCGCCAAGGTATCATGCTCTTGGGACGTGAGGGCGATGACGTCGCAGCACAGCGCCCGTCGTGGGCATTGGACGGTAGTTTCCTCGCCTTCAGATACCTGTTCCAGCTTGTTCCCGAGTTCAACAAATTTTTGAACGACAACCCTATCGACCTTCCGGGTTTGACCCGTGCAGAAGGTAGCGAGCTTCTTGGCGCGCGGTTCATGGGAAGGTGGAAGAGCGGTAAGTTTGTCAACATAGCCAGAGCATCCATGGAATACTGACGTGTACTTTCTCCCCAGGTGCCCCCATCGATATCTCTCCTCTCAAGGACGATCCTGCCCTCGCCACGGACCCGAAGAAGAACAACAACTTCCGTTTCCAAGGAGAGGCCAACAGCCAGACCCGATGCCCATTCTCTGCCCACGTCCGCAAGACGAACCCCCGTGCGGATCTCGAGGACACTAAGCCCCCTAACAGCACTGAGACTCGCAGGATCATTCGCAGAGGCGTTCAGTTTGGCCCTGAACTCACCGCGGAGGAGCAGCACGCAAACAAGACAATCCACGGGCGGGGTCTTATCTTTGCCGCCTATCAAGCTAACATCGCCAATGGCTTCCAGTTCATTCAGCACAGTATGCATCTTCATTTTATTTTATTTATTCATGATGCTCATGATATCCTCTCAAGGCTGGGCGAACAACCAGAAATTCATTTTTGGAACGACTGTGGAGCCTGGCTTTGACCCCATCATCGGGCAAACTGTCTCTGACGGAGCCCGCACAGTGTCAGGCTCTAACCCCAAAGCTCAGGCCAATGTGCTCTCATTGCCGACTCAATGGGTTGTGCCCAAGGGAGGAGAGTACTTCTTCTCGCCCTCGATCCCGGCCCTGCGTGACACCTTTGCGCTCGGCGTTCACATCGAGTCTCACTGATCGATGCCTTACGATTATGATGGACAATCTCCTTCCTGTCTTCCCAATCTCCTTCCTGTCTTCCCAATCTCCCAATCCCTTGTATGTGTTAAGGCTCAAGTATATTTGGCATTTCTTGCTTGTTCCGTTTCATCTTCTTGACGACGTATTATGTCCATGTAAAAGTAATGCTTCCAGAACCATATGCATTGTCATGTTGAACCAACATCGTCTCATTGATTTTTGCAAGTGTATTACGAGTCGCATCAAGCGCGAATGCCGGGAAATCTGAATTACCTGCAGGCATTCATGTACGCGAGAAAAGTCTTGGAGAGAGGACGTCGATAGATAAAAGAGCAAGAAAAGAAAGATCATAAACATATCATGAGGTGATCGTTAGACTCGTGCAAGCAGACGGACGTATAGGATGAGGTATCGCAAAAAAATGGCGGAATCGACGAAGATGGATGAGCACGGTATAATCAGATGGTAGATAAATATCAAGCGCGAAGGTAGCGTCGAGCACCAAGAACGAAGAGCAAGAAATGTGGACGAGCCACAGGAAAACACCCCGAAAAAAATCCCCCCAAGGGTCAAAAAGTCCGATGTCTAGATCAAAGAAGCATCAAACAGAGAGTGACTGCACAGTCCGATGTCACTGGCCCTGTCAGATTCTATGTGTGGTATCCGTGGTCTTGTTCATGGGTCCGCAGCGCTTGGAGATGGCTGGGTGAGCTCCAGCTCCCTCCCCACGCGCTACGGCTGCTTCCGCTGCCATCTTGAACACTCAGCCCACCGGTCCATGGCACATGGGGGAAGCGCATCACTTCGCCTGTGGAAGGATCAACTACCGACGTATGCGTGGTGACGCTGGACGACGTCTGACCGGTGGAAGTGGTGCTCGACGAGGTGACGGTCGCGCTAATCACGGGCGGAAGCACAGGAATTGCTCGTATGCGCTGGGGAGAGGGTGAAGAGGCGTCCCGACGCGCGGGCATCATGCTCGAGCGGCCGATAGCAGAGATCGGCGGAGATATCTCGCCCGGATCTGCACGATGACGACGACGTCCATCCGACGAGATCGAGCCGGAGTGCATCAGGGAGGCACCGCTGCTACCTGATCGTCCTTGCGAATGTCCGGAACCCGTGGACAGGGTGTGCCGCGATGAAGGTGCCGAGCCCGATGCACTGAGTGGGCTAAGGTGAGAGCGCATTGAGTGCAGAGAGGCTTCCTCGGAAGCATTGCGTTCTCGAGGATGCACGAGGACTGGGGGCTACAAGTTCAAGGTGAATAGTCAATCAAATTGTCAACCATATTATAAATCAGGAATTGTACGAACCGTGCCAAAAGTTGTGCGCCTCTCCTGGACATGACCTGACCCTCCTCGCATTTGCCTCCAGCCCTCTCTAGCCGACGGTGGCGCCTCTTCGAGGATATCAAGGGAGATTCCAGGCGCACTTCCAAAGCTGCCGGAGCCCAACGATGCCGGGCTCTCTCCGGACCCTGAATCTCGCCATGCACTGGGATTCGGCATGGGCGCAAGTCCAGGTGGGAAAGAGGCCTTCCCGTCGCCGGAACGCCCTATAGATGACTGCGCGGCGGCAAATGGAGGAATAGGGGCAGGTATAGGCATATCTAGTATATCCGTATTCTCAGATGGCATTTCTCCAGACCCGCCTGGCTGTGCAGGCTGCGCGGTTGGTTCATAAGCTGGCGGCTCGCCCTCGGGTCCATGACTGGTAGACAGATGGGACGGGCCTGGCTTAGCCGAGGTTACAGCAGTGGGCAGTGGCGAAATCAGTGGCGTCTGAGGTCTAGACGCCGCGTCATAGTAGACAGAGTGTCCCGAGGACTTCGCACTGCCCTTGCTTACAGTCGAGAGCGGACGAGGGCCGTCACGGAAGGACATATCGAGCCGAATAGCGCCAGCCGCTACGCGTCCGGCCTCCATCTCGGCATCCGACAGTGCGCGGGCGGCAAAAGATGTGGGACGCGAAGGCCCGCGGGAGCCTGGGCGGGAGTAGCTGCTCGGGGGCGCCTCGCGGTTGAACCAGCTCAGTCTTCCGAATTTGGCGAGAGAGCCGATGCCGATGCCGCGTGCCCAGCTCGGGCCGACTTCATCGCGAGGCGAGTTGTCGGGCACGGACGCGAGCGTGTGTGCGGGGACTGCGAGATCACCAACCCTCACGCGACGCGCGGTGTGTACAGTAGCGCGCTCCGCTTCGGCGTCAGGTGTCACGGAACCGGTGGAAGGGAGAGAACGCAGGGATGGCTTGCGGGATGGACTCAGGCGGCTCGTACTGCTCCCGAGACTGCCGGGATCGATGAGACGGGGAGGGAGAAGTGGCGAGTCCTGGTCGTGCTCTGGCTCCTCATCTTCGTGTGCAGCTGGATCGCGGGGAGACGTAGGGGAGTCAGGGTACATGCGCATTAAAACATCGCGAGGAATGATGTGCCGTGAACCGGGACGTCCCCCGTTGGACGGATTCGTGAGATCTAGAAAGCTGGAGTACGGCGTTGCTACATGTCGCATTCAATGAGATATTCGCGAAAGAAAATGGAGATATCCATACCTCCTGAGACCTCAGATTTTTCTCCCGATCCGCGAGTGGAAGTTGAGCCAGGCTGCGTTGGGATATTCGCAAGCGCTACACCTACAGCACTGCTGCCTTCAACCTGTCTGGAGGGGGTGCGAACCAGCCGAGCGCTAGTGTCCACCTCTCTCATTCCATCTGTCGCGCCTCCACTCCGTCTGAGGAAGGAATCGTGCTCGTCCCCGCTTCCACGTGGCGAGCCTTCGCCAGGTTCCCGGGCAGGTGGTTGGCTAGGATCCACCATTTCCCACATCCACAGAGAGCTGCCTGCTTGAGGTAATCCTCCCTGGCGAGAGCGTGAACGTGAACGTAAACGAAGACATATAATGAGCAAGAAGAGAAGCAGAAGAGATCCCAGAACAGAGCCAAGAACTGCCCCGATGATGGTCCGTTTGTGGGAGTGGGAGGACGCGGCGATTGGGGGCGCGCTCGAAGACGGGGACAAACTCGAGAACGAAGATGAGAGTGAAGCGGATGAAGACGTGCTCGATGGTGAGGAGGAGGATAAAGTCAGTGACGACGAGGACAAGAAAGTCGAGGAGAGTGGTGAGGAAGTGATTGAAGAGACGGATGTAGGTGTCGCAGATGATGTGGGGTTAGTTAAAGAGGCACTTGTAGTTTCAGGGGGAGGCGACGTGAGCCCACCATAGACCCATGATCCGTCAGTGCCGAGGGGGATCTAAATATGGTCAAAAAAATATGGTAAGAATATGTCCAGACATTCAAGTTGATATTGTCAAGTTGAAGGATAAGCATCAGCCATGGTTTGCATGCTTCAAAACATACATGCAACCTGTCGGAATCAACTTCGAAGCGAAGTCACACTGTGTACCATGAGTGCTTCACGGGCATACTGGGATTGTAGTACCATACCCCAGTGCTAGGAACGGCTATTTATAACGGATGATTCTCTGTGCGTGCGCACCGAGGCGAAGATAACTGATAACAGCTCAAGGGCTGGCGCACACCGACCAGGTTTGCAGTGGTCCCAGTCACCAGCAAGATTAAGTGACCCCAGAGGGTGTGAAGAGTTGAGATAATTTATCTGCACCCCTTCCGTTGCTATTTCTCATTGTTGAACCTACTCACCGATGGACCATAGTAAGTGAGCGGCAAGCGTAGCAGAGTAGTCGCAGTTGCTGTCGGATCGCCGTTCGTGTCCGTCGCTACTGAGGTGGAGATGGAGAGCCATGGTGGAAGCTGCTGAGTTGGCGCAGTCATGACCGCGTAGAACAGGTGTGAACGTCAATGTGTTACGGCTGTGATTGAAAGAGCGTGGGCGTGACTGTGCGAATTCGTGAATCTTCAGCGGTGAATGGACCTCCTCGGACATAAGAATGCGTACATAATCGTGTGCAAACCAGTTTCGTCTACGTGCGTCAAGATGTTCGGGAAGGAGGACGGGATGAAGTGCGGGGAGGAGGAGGATGGGAACGTTGTGGACCGCCAACTTCAACTTCATTATTGGCTCAGAACGTGATCGTCACGTGATGAGAGCCATCATCCAAATCAGGCATCGGAACTGCTGGCAATCGTGGCGCAGCGCCGCAGCTGCAGTGTACGCATAGAGTCACTGGCGGTGCGCATCATGCCTGGCTGCCGCTGAACATTGGTCATTCCCTTGGTGGGTTCATGCTTCTCATCATCGCACAGCGCAGATTTGTGCATGTATGGTGTTAGGTTTTCTCCGTGCAGTGCTCACTGCTCGCAGCTGGCTGCCGAAGATGTTCCGGATTCCATTGCTCATGCTTTCCTCTTATTTGTGGCCTGCGTATATCGTGTTGATCAATGCCTGTCTGCCGTGTGACACGTCTCAGAAATATTCATTGACTGTGACAAGCCATCTTCAACGCAAGACACCGACTGCGCGAGACACTTCACAGGAGGCGCAGCAATTTTGAAGCTTAATACAGCTAAATCCTTTCTAACGATCATTGGGACACCTTGATGAAATGCAGCCTTGCACTCAGGAGGAATGGGAGGTGGTGACATCGGCTAGAAGAACGAGGTATAGTCAGCAAGAGATCAAAAAGAATGATAGAGAGCAGCACACTTACCAGCTCAAAGGATATGTTTGCGGCAAGGTCGCTGGGCAACTGGGGGAAGAATCCCATGTAAGGCATTTCAAAGACCGTTGGTCATGAGATACAAGGGTGAGCGGGAAATGATAACTTCACTGCGGTCATTCTCAATGGATCGATGGGCTTTTAAACTGTTTGTGAAATGAGCGGCACACACAACTCACGAGGTGAGGGCCACAGTGTGGAGACCAATGATTGAAGAACAGCGCGGCAGTGCGCCGCTGAAAACAAGAGCTGGCACTCACCTCATGCCAGGATGGACTAGAAAATGGCTTGTGGCTCGTTGAGTAGCTCCAGCCCCGCAATCAACAGCTTGTGACTTGAACAAGCCTTGAGAGAATATCACAGCTCGAAGTTGCTGTGGCATATAAATGCCCATTGGGTAATTGCCTCGGCTTTGTAGAAGTGATAAACTCTGCTGATCTCGTCCTGCGGTGCTTTGAATGTCAGATCAGGTCCACCGCAGGCCATATTTTTGCCAATTATTTCCGCAAAAGCATAGGAAGATTGAGGAACCTCAGGCCTCAAGGCCAGTGGCCACAATGGTCAAGCCGGTGAGGCAGTGCGGTGAGGAACAGAGGTGGCGATGTCACGTGAGATATGGCAATATCTTTGTGTAGAAAAGGACCAAAATCTCATTTGGCTCATTGTGAGAAGAATTTGTTTGGCTGATGCCAAACGTGGACTCTTTCGCAGAGCCCCCACTCGGAGGTGCGTTGTCCTTTACGAACCCACGGCCGAATTACCCAGACTCAGACAGTATGCGGCATGCATGCTCGTATATTCATCTAGCATCTCATGTTGGCAGACTAGCGCCAGTATCAGCTTATCAGGGTCATATTCCGTGTCGCCGAGAGCGTATCATGATGTAGATCATGAGCATCATGATTCTTATAAGCAAAGCCACAAATAATAATACAACACTCCGCCTTACTCCGCTGAATTGCAGCGCCTATCGTGCCTTGGCCCTCGTTCAGGCTAGCTTGAGCCTCGCGAGGGACAAACAGATTTGGCTTATCGTGAAGTCATTCACAACTTAGCGTCACCATCACCTGCGAAGAACGACGACCTTCACTGTATGTGACTCGTACCTCGGTGGCATCCTCATCTTACACTCACAATCGCCTATGAACGCTCGGACTCATCTAATATGAAATATGACGCCCACAGGCCTGATTGGGAGTGCGCAGCGTTGGTAGACTGACTTAGCCGCTCTCCTATCTCGCAGCCGACTCTTGTTTGCTCTGTGACACTTTCCGTATACCCAACCTTTGAAACCAAGGATCGTCGCAATGGCCACAGCCCATGATGATCAGTAAGTTCGATCATTCTCATATCATTTGACCATATGGTTCACGATATGTAGATGTGTGTTCTGTCTGATCATCAAAGGTGAGCAGGTTTGAACGGTTTTGAACATCTCAGATGAACTGTCAATGGATTGAACTGTCAGGAACCATCCCAAGCTTCAAGCTCTTTGAGACCGAACATAGGTACACTCACAACAGGCTCTGTCCGACCACCGCATTGATGTCGCAATCCAGCCTAGCATTCCTCGACATCAACCCAATTTCTGAGGGGCACACCCAAGTGATCCCAAAGTGCAAGTACACCCATCTTGACTCTGAAACATTTAGACCCGGGCTGAAACTCCTTTCAACGGGTCTAGACCATGCAAAGACTCTAGGAGATCTCCCGGACGAATATTTACGCGACATAGGACCCGTCTTAAAGAAGGTAGCCTTGTCAACAGGTGTCGAAGCATATAACATTGTGCAGGTATGAGAAATCGGTCTTTTCTGTCCATGCGTCAACGACCCATGATCTTTAGAACAATGGAGAGATAGCATTCCAACATGTGGGCCATGTCCACTTCCATGTCCTTCCGAAGCCAAGCGAGGAGGAAGGCTTGATTCTGACTGTTGGTCAGAATTGGCCGCAGAAGAATGTCGGGAAAGAGGAGTTGGCTGCTACGTTGGCGAAGATGAAGGAAAGGCTTTGAATGTCGTTTGTAAGCATCCAAATGTAATCAACCTCTTCGCATTCACGTTCGATCAAAATTTGGACTAAAGTGACTTGTGCTAAGTAAACCCTACGATGTCCCATTCTCTCCGCTCAAGCCTCGCCTCATTTTGATGACCACTCACAGTAGACGCAGTCTGTCAGTCTAAACACATGACTAGTTGCATGCGTTATTTTTAGATTCTTAGTTTCGTCTGTCCTTCCCAATTTGGTCCAAGACGGAAACTGTGTGCAGTCGTATTCAACATCAGCCTCTTCGGACTAGAACGAGGTAACAGTATAAAAGAGCGCCTAATGCATCAGAGGATGGTCAAGACACCGTCTTCTGCACCTCCACTGGCCATGCTCCATCTCACTGGTTCGCTACAACTTTGTGCTCTGTTCCTCACTCTCTCAGTTTCGGCGGCCCCTGCCAGCAAGCCATCTGCGCTGACACTTGGCACTTGGACATCATCGGTTTCAGGATCTCCCAGCTTAGTGTCGGCAGCTAGCCCAAGTCCGACATTTCCTTTGGCGACTGACAGCCCTAATGCTCCTGCCTTTCACGCGGGAGCAGACATTCAACCTGAGCCTATACGCGGTAAACTTGGCAGCAATATCATTGGTCCACAGAATGTAGAAATCGACAGACAGAATCCTGACTTCCTTGCACCTCCTACTACGGATAATGGCGAAGTGTGCGTAATTCACGCAGTCGTGCGTGTGCCTCGTACTGACGATTTGACCCTAGGCTAAATGCAAAGTGGCCCTTCAGTCTGAGTCACAATCGTCTGCAGACCGGGGGTTGGGCCAGACAGCAGAACAGTGAGCTTCTCTGAAACAATGCGATATCATGCTGTTGACTTTCGTACATTTCAGTCAACGATATGCCAATTGCTAAACGTCTGTTGCCAACTATGTCCGTTCACCCATGATTGCTCACTAATGCGACCACAGAGATGGCTGGCGTCAACATGCGACTTGACCCTGGCGCTGTTCGGTACGCGCCTACTTCTGATAGAATCTCATCATTCTGAACACCACTTCCAGAGAGTTGCACTGGCACAAAACCTCCGAAGTATATACCTTTCCTGTTGTTCATTCTCAACTCAAATACTGAACGATCGTGTGACATTTTACAGTGGGCCTATGTCATAAAGGTGTGTCTCTTCGATCACTTTCATTATCTTAATATCCAAACATCCTCGGGCAGGGATCAACTCAAATAACGGCCGTGGATCAGGATGGAAAGAACTACTTGGCTAATGTGGTACGCTTCTCTGCATTGCATCAATAGTTGACACTATAACAACCCTCGGCAACTTAGAATGCAGGTGATATTTGGTACTTCCCACCGGGCGTTCCACACTCTCTACAAGCGACCAATGAATCTGCCGAGGGCACGGAGTTCTTACTGGTTTGTTACTTTATTTTCTCATTTACGATTCCCGTTTGAAACCGCATCCGCAGGTCTTTGATGACGGTGATTTCAGCGAAGATGCAACTTTCCTGGTACGGTGGTCCATTTGAGGCCATTACCAAATACTGCGCTCACGTACCGACTTTGGCTATTTAGCTGACGGATTGGCTTGCGCATATCCCAAAGGAGGTGATCGCTAAGAACTTTCAGACAGATATATCGGCATTCAATAACATCCCTGCCGAAGAGCTATACATCTTTCCCTCAGGTTTGCACCTACACCAACCATTCAGGTGGTACCATCTGACATATGCTTTTCAGATGATCCATCTCTAGATGCTGTTCCTGTCCCAGATCCTCAAGGTCAAGTTCCTAACGCCCTATCTTTCGCCATGTCGACGATGAATGCGACTCGAACGCGAGGTGGAACCATCAAGATCGTAGATTCGACTATTTTTCCCATCGCGAAAACACTTGCCGTCGCGGACGTGACTGTTGAACCTGGAGCCATGAGAGAATTACACGTCAGTTCTATTGGTTGTATAAAAGCATCTCTAATTGACGCTGTGGATATTAGTGGCATCCCACTCAAGACGAATGGACTTACTTCATGTGAGCCTTCTCTACTCATCTCGCTGTTCATGTTTTGACTCTTTCTGCGCAGTGAAGGGAACGCTCGCATCACCGTCTTCGCTTCACAAAGCAACGCTCGGACGTTCGACTACCAGCCAGGCGATGTTGGATACGTTCCTGCGACCTACGGTTTGTCGTCAATCAACTCTACGATATTGATATTGCTCAGACGACGAGTTCAGGGCACTATGTCGAAAACGTCGGGAACACGACGTTGCATTATCTTGAGATCTTCAAGACCGGTGAGAAAATAATCGTGTATTCTGATCCTCATCCTGACGATCCACCTAAGATCGATTCCAAGATGTCAGCCTAAGCCAAGTAAGAGCGTTTGGACAATTCCGTTTGTGAATTCCCTGCTCACTCGTTTTAACAGTGGCTTGCCCTCACTCCGCCTGCGCTGGTCAAAGCTCATCTCGGCCTCAGCGACGAGACAATTGCCGGATTCCAGAAGACGAAACAGTATATTGTTGGTATCTGAACCGCTGTATCACTATGACCATCGCCGTCCTGTCGTTGCCACTGTTATTTTTATCTGAAGCAATATTTCTGATTGTCATGCACCTGGACATCCTGGGTCTGCGGACAGGATGAATCCTCGAATATTCCATTGCCAATCCTCAAGACTTCACAGGGCCTCACCACCGACACAAGAGAATGAGACTTCAGAGAGGTGCTGGACATTGAGAGAAATTTGGCATTTAAGTCACTTAGAAACTCAAATGATATGGTACTTCTGCACTTCAATTACTCAGCGAACATAAATTATGCAAATGGGGAAGGTGCACTACGGTGCCGCCGCTTCATCGAAATCTCAACCCGACCATGTCAGATTTATATCGCTCTGCCATGCAGGCCAGGATCTCAAAGTTACCACAACTACCTCCTAATGAGGATGATGAGGATGAGGAAGCAGGAGACTCCATCGCAGCGCTTCCGAGTTCTATGGGACCACCACGGTAAGAATGCACAAAGTTCATATGCCACCTGCTTCTGTGTGCTTTTGATCAATCATCAACCTACTCGCTGTTGGATAGGACTAGGAATCGTAAACAGCCTAATCCTGCGTACACGCCGATATCAGCCTCGTCATACTTCTCCGAGGCGTTGCAAGTCGCCGTGCCACCTTCTGCACTGGACATGCGTGTTTACTATACCCCACCGCGCGTCCCGCAGGGGGATGGAACTGGCACTGTCATGGTGTGTCACCACGGTGCAGGGTTCTCTGGGCTCTCCTTCGCATGCTTTGCCAAGGAAGTCGCTGAGATGACCCAGGGTGAGTGTGGGGTAATGTCCATTGACGCCAGAAGACATGGTAAGTCCCTGAGGATTCCTCGTGTCATCCATAAAATACCTTGTGGTCCCGTTTCTCTGGCATCTGAATTTCCATATGACGCTCGAGCCAATGCACTAAACAAGTGCATGAGCATAGAGCTCAACATCTCTGTCGTGAGACTGTTTCAGCATCATTCTTATCTTTGGTCGTAGCCATTACATCTCTCTCGATAATATAAATGAATTAATGTTTCGATGGGTGTTTCCCTCGTAGGAAAAACGATGCCTTCCGATGGCAGCTCGGATGAAGACCTTTCAATCGATATCCTCGTAACCGACCTAGTCAATCTCCTACAAATCGTCTTTCCGGACCCCAGCAAAGCGCCTTCTTTCTTCGTAGGTGTTCAGTATTTGAGCAAAAACATCTTCTCAAAGTGCACAAGCACAGCTTGTGGGACATAGTATGGGTGGTGCTGTCATCGTGCGTGCGTGCCCACGCCTCCTTGCAGGAAATTACAAGGTAGGTGGAGTAGCGGTACTCGACGTTGTTGAAGGTATGTTTCTCATTTTTCTGTAATCTTTCATCTAACTTGGTTCCTGTCACAGGGTCAGCTATTGAGGCCCTTCCGCACATGCCCATTATCCTCAACTCCCGCCCCGAAGGGTTTGATAGTATCGAAGAAGCCATTCAGTGGCAGTGGGTGTTCTCCAACTGACCTATCCGTGGCTGCAGTCTCGTTTTTGACTCTTGGCACAGTGTGTCAGCCAATCAAATACGCAATTCTACTTCAGCCCGCGTATCTGTCCCTTCTCTGATAATTGAGGCCCCCTCCGACCCTCGTACACTCCGTTCGTATCCATTGATATGGCGAACCCCGCTCCGGTCTACTGGACCTTACTGGGAAAGTGCGTAATTCGCTTAATCTCAAATCTTTCAATGATCACTGATACTCGCCTTCGGCTTCAGGTTGGTTCACTGGTCTCTCTGCCTCTTTCCTGAACGCGCGCACCGCCCGCCTGCTGGTCCTCGCGGGAACCGAACGACTAGACAAAGAGCTCATGATCGGCCAGATGCAGGGCAAATTCCAAATGGTGGTTGTTCCTGGTACAGGGCATATGTTGCATGAGGTATGTCTCATGAATTTTCTGTCTCGATGCCGACCAAACCCTCGTCCAGGACGATCCCGTCAAACTAGCAGAGACCCTCGTCGAATTCTGGAGACGCAACGAGCGTGTAGTGGTGGGAGTGAAGAAAGTGGGCGATCTGTGATCATCTCACCACGTTCGAAGAGAAAAAAACAAAGTCGTAGTATCCCTAAGTGTATCTTACTTTTTGCTTGTTGTATACCAATCACAGCTACGGGTCTGAATTCACATCACCCTTGAATCCTCCTTTTCATCAGTCTTCCCTTTTCCTTCCCCAATGCCGCCGCTAACAGGCGTTCCCGCAAACTTTTCCCTTAGAGCATGATACTTTCTCCTCTGTGCCCGACTCACGCTAGGCCCCACTTTCTCCAGTGCCTTATCGAAGTCATGCACACCCACCTGGACAGCCTCCCCTCCGGCACTTCCCTCTTCCCCCAAGCCACCATCCATTTCCTCTAGAGTCCCTAAAGTTCTTCGCAGGGCCAATACACCCGCTTCCCTGACAACTGCAGCTAAGTCGGCACCACTGTACCCGTCCCCGCGCTCCCGCACTAGGGTCTCGACTGCCTCTTTCGCGCCGTCAGGGCCCAACGGCAGCTTCCGCATCAT
The DNA here is from genome assembly GCA_001457955.1 of Heterobasidion annosum. Taxonomy (NCBI): domain Eukaryota; kingdom Fungi; phylum Basidiomycota; class Agaricomycetes; order Russulales; family Bondarzewiaceae; genus Heterobasidion; species Heterobasidion annosum. The sequence continues at coordinate 489,730 of CVKZ01000004.1, forward strand.
CGTGCGCACGATCTCCACTCGCTCATCTGCGGTTGGGAGGTCGACGTAGAGGAGTTTATCGAGGCGGCCGGGGCGGCACATAGCTGGGTCGATCATGTCGGGGCGATTGGTTGCACCCAGGACGAAAACGCCTTTGCGGGAGTCCAACCCGTCAAGCTCAGTCAAAAGGGTGTTCACGACGCGTGCAGAGGATTCGGACTAGGAACAAGTGAGCATGAGGGTAGGCGCAAAATGAAGGTAGGTGTGAACTCACAAGGCTCTCGTCTCTTCTTGGAACCAACGCATCAAGTTCATCGAAAAAGATGACGCAAGGTGACGATGCCCTTGCTCGAGAGAAAACCTGTCTCACAGCACGCTCACTTTCGCCAACATACTGTTCGCCAAAGTCATCAATACTATCACAGCAAACGAATATATGAAATTTCGCACCTTATTTAACAGTTCTGGACCTTTCACGCTAATAAAGTTGGCTCTAGACTCGTTTGCTACCGCTTTCGCAAGCAATGTTTTGCCGCACCCCGGAGGGCCCCATAGCAGGACTCCACACGGCGCATCAATGCCCACCTTCTTGAACAATTCCGGCCTCCGAATGGGCTGCACAACGGCCATGTGCAGCTCACTGCGAGTCGCATGCAGCGCGCCCACATCGGCCCAGGTGACGTCTGGAACGGTGGCGAATCCTTCACGTTGGGCGGATGGCTGAACTTGCTTGAGTGCAGCAGCAAAGTCAGCAGACGTGATACAGATCGGGGCGAGCTGCAACGGGGTGAGAGGGGATGGGTGGGCTTGGAGGAAATGAGCAATGGAGCTGCCGGTCGTTGTGGGGAGAGTAAGTGCGGAAAAAGGGAAGGGTTGGGCGTTGGGTATGACTGTGGCCAATGGCGCTTCGGACGTTGGCGCTCCATCGACCTGCATCGACACGTCGCCGTCTGCAACTTCCGTCGCTCCTTGCGTACTTGACTCTTCGATATCAGGGATGACCAGTGTCCCTTCTGAAAGCTGCTTGAAGATACGTTTCACGGCAATGATACCTGCCGCCCCCGTCAAAGCGGAAAGATCAGCACCGACATAGCCCGGTGTCGCTTTTGCAAACGCCACGAAATCGAATGAGCCGTCTAGCCGGAGTTTTGAGCAGAGAACACGCAGAATCCTAGAAGACCGTGACATATAGCGCAAAAGGGATCAAAGCGAAGGGAGCTTACTGTGCGCGTGCTTCATCGTCAGGTACGCCCATAGCGATTTCATGATCGAATCTTCCTGCTCTACGCAAGGCAGCATCCAGGGAGTCGGGTCGATTTGTTGCACCAATCACAATCACGGGTTTATTATCAGTCTTCTCCCATGACAAATCTGCAGATACAGCGATTACTGTTGGCCGCATCGAAGAAAAATAGAAAGTTACGTACCATCCATACAAGTGAGAAATTGGGCGACTATTCGCCTCTCCATCTCTCTTTGTGCACTTTCTCTTTTTGGTGTGATTGCATCTATCTCGTCGATGAAGAGTAGACACGGTGCGACACGCTACAAGATGCTGAGAACGGGTTGCTTCTTCAAATGAAGGAAACATGCCTTCGCTTCTTCAAAGGTCTCGCGGAGCGTTTTTTCCGACTCGCCAGACATCCCTGAGACGATGGATGGCGCCGAAATTGAGATGAAGGGCACGCCTAATTCCTGTGACCAGAGTGTCAGGATATAAAATACAACGAATACAGTCATAGCACGCACCCCTCCTATAGCCTTCGCTAGCATTGTCTTGCCACAACCCGGGGGACCGTGCAAAAGCACACCTCTCGGTGGCTGCACGCCCGTATGCAGATATATCTCTGGATGTGACAACGGCATAGCTACCAACTCGAGCATTTTTTCTACGCATGCATCAGCGCCTCCCAAATCGGACAGGCGCACCGTTGGCGGAGTATACTCCTTTGCTATACCGCTCGAAGAACCTGAAATCCGCGTCCTCTTGATACTCTCATCTCCTCGAGACGAGCGCACCTTCCGCTTTCCATTTGATACCGGCGGCCGGGACTCTGAGGATTCGTGGGTGGGGGGAGTCGATGTACTGGGAATGGCTTCTGCTTGAGGAGTGCATGGTTCTTCGATGGCAGGTGATCGGACTGGCGGTGTGTTGGTCGCAGGAGTTGGGAGTGTATTTAGGTTAACCTTTTTTCTGTGTGTCGACCATAGACCTTGCATAGACTTGTTCAAAGCATTGGGACCCTATCTGGCTGTTCGTAAGAAAGGACAAACTGATGTGTACCTAAAACGCACAGAAACTGTCTCCATTGCGGCGCGGGTAGACGCGTTCACGGTCGGGTTACAGTGTTTGAAACAAGAACTCTCCACGTTAGAAGCGATGTCTGTAGGGTTGATTTGAATGGAAAATGCACGATTTCTGCGCGTTTGTGGGAGGCAGGAATGTTTTGCTTGACAAATCACTGTATGCTCACCAATAGAGACCCCGGCCACTAGAGGAAACGAACTCTGTGGATTTGACTCAAAAACAGTCGGCAAAACTCGAATTCAGGGTAGCACAAGCAGAAAACACAAGCTTGAGCAATCAACGCGTAGAAAATATCCACTGAAAATTCTGTACGTGGATAGAAAGCTGCTACTTGAAGCTTGAAGTACGAAAACCCAACGATGCGGCATTTGCCGACTGCAATATCAGGTCGTGACTTTCGGCTGAACCAGCTTGTTTCTCGTACTTCCACCATCGTTCGACTCTGCCGCGGCGCATTTCGTGATGGAACTACCTTATGTGCGCTCCTTCATCATTTCCTCTTCTGAAAGCGACTAATATGCTTGTCAGGTTGATATCATGTCCATGTTGAGAGAGTTATCGAAGCCGCTTTGG
>CVKZ01000004.1:495615-508163 GCA_001457955.1 Heterobasidion annosum
CCACCGCCGCCAACGCGTGCACGCCCGCGTCGCCCGGCGCGCCTGCCCGCTCTCCGCCACCGGCAGCGGCGCCGAAGCCGAATGCCCTGCTCGGCCTGCCGCGCTCAAGGCCGGGCGCCGCGACACCGAAGATGTCATCCCCGCTGGCGAGCCCCGGCCCGTCCAAGGCGGCGTCCGTGCCTGCGGTCGTGTCTTCCTCCCTCGCCACGCCCATGCTCTCGTCGACGGCGTCGCTCTCGCGCGCGCCCGCGCTCGGGAGGGTGCAGCCCAGTGCGCCGCCGCGCGTGCCTCCGATCGCGGAGGCGCCGCCGCGGACGGCAGCGGCGGTGCAGACGCAGGCGCAGGGCAAGGCGGAGGAAGGGGTGGCCCCGGCGAGGGGCGGCGGGCTGGCGTTTGGGCAGGCGCGGTTGCGGGATTTGATTCGGAAGTACCAGGGCCAGGTCGCGTCGTAGGCCGGTGGCACACGGCGGGGGAGGAGGAGGGTTTGGAAATCGCTAACTGTATCCCTAATGCGCAGGCTCGTTTCTTTGCGCTCATGATCGCTCGATGCCGTTATGCTACCGGACTGCTGTTCTGGCCGCCGACGACTGTTTTTTGTGTCCAACGTCGTCGACTTATACCGTTTGCTTGGTTTTCTCTTTTTTTTTCTTCTTTTTCTGTTGTTGTTTTTGTTCTTTGTAATTGTTTCTTCAGATCTCAGTCGGAAGTTGCTCGTTGTAGTCTATGTTTCCCGGCGCTTACTCCGCATTCCGCAATCCTCACTTCGTTCCTCCTGTTCTCGCACGCCGACTCGCTTTGCTGGATGTTTTTATTTGGATCGCTTGCTCGCGTGCTTGATCTACACGGCCCTCTCGATATACGTGCTTGTGATGACTTCTTCATGCCCAATACTTATTGTATGCTTCACTTTCCAGCCGTTGTCCTTGCACGGAATCGCCTCCCTCGATACAGTTTAGCAGCGTCAAAAGATCGAACGTGTTCAACGCCCAATACTGAACTTTAGGATCACAGCGCCATTGAGTTTGTCTTTTGGAGCTTCACGATGGCGACCTGCTCGTACGGGAATAATGATCGGACTGCGCGCTCCTCGCATGCCAGGAATCAGGCCTGAGGATTTGGAATTGCCGGTGAGGTTCGGTGGAGACGCTGCCAATCACGCCTGTCGATCTCGAAGTGATTTGCAGTAGTCAGGTGGGGAAACGCTGTCCCCGCCACGAGGTATTCTTGAGGTTATCGAATACCGAGGGCTTGCACGCATCTTAGAAATCTTGCTCATCCGATGCAGTTCGGCCTGCGATCGCGCACTGCAACGTGGATTGGGAGAATTTTTAGCCCTGGGCACTAAAAGTCACAGAGACTCTGCAGAGTAGGCCAACGGATCAGATATCTCTGGAATATTCTTCAGTTCCAAGGATCGGGCACTAATAGCGATCTCTCCCGAAACTCCGTGCCCGGATCGAAACGTCGTAATCATCGTGTTCATCCACCGCATGCCACCTTTCAGCGACACGCGGCAGGTCGTCATTACAGGGGTTTGTGGTACATGTAGATCTACAACAGGGCAGTCCACAGCACAGCGAGGGAAAAACAAACATCGAAAGCGATTGGAGCGCGATTTTTACCTTCGTCTCCTACAAATATTTACACGCCGCGGCGGGCCAGACCGTCGAGTTCTTCGATATGGTCGACTAGCCTGTAGCACGGACGAGCATCTCCGCCTCCTTCGAGCGCGGCTTGATGCTGCATTCGAACAGCTCAGGAGTCCTACACCGAGAACAGTCAGTCACAGGTCTCGCCGATGCGGCGTAGGAAGTCACCCCATGATCCCTGGCGAAAACGCGCCCGCCGGTGTGATCTCGTTTCCTTGCTCGTCGAGCGCCTTGTTGATTCGGAACGCCGACAGGACATTGGCCATGGTAACCCACGCAAAGGACATCGCCATGAACCGCCCTGGGCAGAGGCGTCTGCCGAAGCCGAATGCGTGCTCGAACGCGACGAGGGCGCGAGGGTCCATGTCGGATTTGAGGAAACGCTCGGGATTGAACGCGAACGGATCCGGATAGAGGTTTTCGTCGTGCAGGATGGCCCTGGTCGCGTGGGATTCACCGACAGGTAGGCGATGTGTGAAAGGGACACGACGCACCATGAATTGCCGATGACGATCGAGCCCTTGGGGATGAAGTATCCGTTATATACGTCGTCAGCCATGACGCGGTGGGGGATTGCTATTCACACATATCATGAGGATAGAGCACCTCATGCGGGCGTTTGTGGACTGACCGAATGGGGCCACTTGCTGCCATCTTAACACCTCTTTCATGACGGCAGACGTATAAGGCAAGGACGGCTCGTCGGAGAAGTCGGGAAGGCGGTCGGTGCCTACGATCCTGTCCAGCTCTTCCTGTGCCTTGCGCTGGATCTCGGGATACATGGTCATAGCAAGGAAGAAGGTCGCCATTACCGACACGGTCTAGTTCTCACGACTCAGGGTCCCGAAGTTTCAACGAGCGTGACGTTGAACTTACCGTATCCGCACCAGCTGTGAACAAATACCACACGGAGTGAGGACGCGAGCCAAGGCACAAATCAGGCGTTGTGTCATACCGGTGTAGGTCGTAGCGGCCACGCCTTTGATCAGCTCTTCCTCATACTTTCGATCATCGCCCTCCTTGATATCGCGAAGGGCCAAAGACGTAAACGACGGCACCGCGCCCCCCTTCTGCATGTCGGCCTTGACCGCATCAAACGGCAGCGCGATAAACATGTCCACGAACGCGCGCCATTCTCTCGCCTTGTGCTTGAACCCTGCGCCGGGCATCCATTCCGGGACGTGCTTCACTGTAATTCATGGGCACGATCAACAGGGTGCCCGACGGTGCTATGGATAAGAACTGACAAGCCGGTATGATGTCGACGTAGAATGATCCTGGATTCCCCGCTTTGTCGATTATAGCCAACGCTTCTTCTGCGCGCTCGAGATAAGGGTCGTGGGGAGACTGGATATCAAGGCCGTACGCGATGTCCAGGATCACGCCCCCGGCCATCCTGTTTATGTTCCACGCTCGTCAATCAAGCCGCACACAAGCGAACCTAGCCGTCGGGCATCGGCATCAGGAGCTTCCGGGACACTCACAGTTTCACGTGGTCGCGGAAGTCATTCGGGGCGTCGACGAGCCGACGGAGAAAGTCATGAGCAGCCTTGAGCTTCTTTGGCTGGAACTGGACCACCGCTGATGGATTGAAGTGCTTGTGGAAGAGCTTGCGAGAATTTTTCCACCAGTCGTTATAAGGTGTGAAGCCCAGGGACCAGTAGAAGCCCATCCTGGGAAGATACCGACGTTTTAGTACCGGCCCTGTCCTTCCTGGGAATCTGAGCTTACAGTTCATTCATCATCGGCATGCGGGGCCTGCATGATGATGAGAAAGGATCGAAAGCGAAACTCTACTTGGTAAAGACACACCGATCAGAATAAATAGAGGACCGTCTGTCTAGGAGGTCATCGGCTGCCTCCTTCGTGTTCAGCACGACTATGTGTGTGCCCAAGACCTGGATGTGAACGATGTCCGATCCTACGGCAAGCTATAGCTTGTCAGCTGATAAGCTCGACTTGATTGCCGGCGTACCCAATTCACGACCCCACTGCCTAAACGTCTTGTAGATGTATCCGCTTGTGGGAATGTCGAAGAGGTTTCCCAGAACGGGAACACCTTTGGGACCAGGGGGATATGGCAGGTTGAGGGGATTGCGTTTTCTGCGCTGGATATAGAAGTACAGGGTGAGGAAGAGCCCAGCCATGAAGCAGAGCGCCATAAACTGGAGTGGCGTTGCGGACATGGTGGAAAGAAAGAGACTATACAAGGAAGCAAAGAGGCACAGAGACAGAAAGGCTGGAAAACGCATCACAGCAGCATCGTGCTGCCTTATATAGGGTGAAAGGACGAAGCGACGGAGTAAGCTGGCGCAAAGCCGGAGCTGATTGCGTTACCTCGGGCGCTCAGCAAGGCACTTCTTGATCCACAGGGTTGGAGAATTTCCTAGTCAGACGTCATGGATCTGCCGTTCGGGTGCTTGAACGGAGCGCGATGCCGGGGAGTAAAGGGACGCAAGCCCATGGACGTCCGTGGGGCGAGATCGATAGCATGGACCTCGCTTGCGAGCAGGCGGGAAACGTCAGCGATGCTGACCTTGGGGCGGATCGCGGTGGGCAGCTCGCTGCGATGCGTGCATCGTGTCCATAATTGCGTAGAACGGAGGATGGCGATATCGCAGGCCGACGATTGGGCGGAGTGTAAATTCAGGGACATCGTGCACAGCTGAGCACTAGGTCGGCGAGCGCGACATTACACGAGGCTCTCGATATCAATGCTAGCATGTTCCATGACCTCCCGGATGCGCACGTCCGCCTTATCGATGCGTATGCTGTGCTAGCACTTTCTGAGTGTCAAAGGGTTCACAGATGGCCTGTATTCTCTATCAGGACAGTTTATGGAACGCACCATAGTGTGAGCTGCCCGAATGGCAGCTCGAATAGCAGCTATGGGCGTGAGATCGGCTTAGTGAATAATTATTACGAAGACCTGGCAGCTGAGGGAAAAATAAGCGAAGCGGGGGCTGGTGAGAGAGCTTAGAAGTAGAGAGCGGCTTCGAACGTGATGGGCGTTGTCGCCGCACCCCATCAGCGTGAGCTGCATTTCACGATCCGGCTAGGATGCCCGATGGCCACGTCTGCGTCTTGCTCAACAGATTTCCAAGGCGAACTTTGTGCGAGAGATGCTAAAGCATCGTGCTGGGGTTGGCTAAGTCTCGAAAGCGCTTTGCCATCGATGCTCGATAGCGGGACCCGGCAATCACTTCGATGATCAGTGACATTATCGGGCGGAAGGGATTCTGGGGGATTGACGCCTCTGATAGATGGTCCACAGAGCTGACGAGGGTACCATCTCGCCGTTGGTAGAATACGAAAATGTCATGCGACCTCGTTGCACGAGACGGTATTTGTTGAAGGGATTGAGTGGCGGTCGCGCGATTGTCGAGTTTTGAATGGCCGGGAGTGAAAGTCCGGATCAGCAAATTCTAGCGAAGCCTCCGATAACGCCGTTCCTGGCATAATGAAGGGCCAGACTGTTACTTGGTCGCTCGCCAGCATACGGGTGCGATACATAGCTGCTCGACCTTGCTAGGCTTGCTCGAAGACCTTGAAGACTTGGACGAACGGGTTCGCGAGTCGTGGTGGAAAATCCTCCCGCCCAGAAGAGTGCACAGAATGGGAGAAAATTCGTTGAAAATGTAGACGGAAACCGGTCTAGACTGGTTTTCAAGGCGCGTCCACAAGCATTCGCAAGTCAAGTCGCGTTCTTGAATGATGCTTCCATTGGCCGCTATTTGCTTTTGACGGATCGGATGGCTCTGATTGACACCACTGTCCTTGCGTGCATATGATCGGAAGAGGAAGATGTACTGGTCTAAGATGAATCTGGCCTGGCGGACAATCCCTGAAGAAGTTGGAACAGCTTGGAATTTGGACACGGACAGGTTAAATTCGTGGATGACGAGCCTCCTTTCCCAACTCGAGCATCTAGACGGTTTGCTCTTGTAAACGTACATGCGACCTTCCAGCCATGACGACCTTCACTCGCACCCCAGGCGTTGATCAAGCTGCGCTCCAACGTCGCTGAGCGGCGAACGTGAGTAATGGTTCTGTTCAAGTCGGACTGAGGCGGTCGCAGTGGGAACCCGGCCGCGCCGAAGAGCTCCCAAATATGGATGAAGGCCCGGAGATGGCCGGCAAGGTCAATTATCGTCGTCTGCTTCTTCAATTTCGAGTATTCCCGACCATTTTGACTTGTGTGCGGGTGTCGGCAGACATCTGCTGCGACATTGCTCGTGCTCCGTCTCTCCTCCTGAACACCATCGGTGGCGAATATCATCCGTGCGTTGCATCGGGGTTGTCAGCGCTTCTCAAGGTCACACTTTCTCAGACACAGCTCTCGCTCGGGCCCTCGGAGAATCTCTCTCTGCGATCACCAAAACGTGCGGCTGCGGTTCTTCTGACGACCTCCAACCCCCTCGAGAATGCCCGCAAAGTACTCGCATGTCAAGAAAAGGGCCGCCTCTGCGCGCAAGGCGAACAATGCTGGCCATAACCAGCACGCGCACTCCAACCCCCATTCACACGCGCATATACACTCGCACAGGGACCACCGACCGAACCCCCTGATCGACAAGAGCATCTCCCAAGCAATGTCCGCCGTGTCCGAGCTCGAACGCTGCATCGCGCGCATGCTCCTCCTTCGTTATGAACAGGACATCGCCCGGTTATTCTCCACGCGCTTGTTCAGCGTCTCGCTCGTCCACCTCCCTACCCTCATGATGCGATGCATTGGGCTTTGCGGCCCGGGCTGGGTCGCACACAACGCCGATTCCGAAGATATCAAGGATTTTTTCCGGTCCGCCATCGGCATGGACATGCGGCAGGCGGGCGAACGGGTGGCGACCAAGAGCGTGCTGTGGTCCTACACCGTACTTAGATACTTCGTGCGTACGGCTGCCCAATGTGAATCCCGATGCCTGTCTGATTTTTTCTCGCCGCCGCTCGATCGTGGGCAGGCACTGTCGAACGGCGTGGCGATCTGTCGCAAGCGCGGCTTACACTCCCTGCATCTTCTCCCTTACTTCCCCGCGCTGAGGGCGCACCTCGATGCGCTCGAGGCGGCGCCGTCCCCGAAATTCGCGAAGCCCACGCACCTGGGGCCGCTCACGGAGGGCCTCGAGGCGCTCGAGGAGGCGTGCGTGCTCAAGTACGGCTCGCGCATCGGCGCAGGCGGCGCGTGGGACGCGAGCTGGCGCGTCAAGGTGCGGGTGGGGTACGAGCGGCTCGTGCAGACCCTCTGGCGCGTCGCGCACGAGTTCGACGTGCGCGGGTACGGGCTCGTGCTGCGCGAGAAGCTGACGAGCAAATGGTGCGAGTGTGGGTGCTCGACGGACCATCTTGGGGAGGTGTGCGAGCGGACAGTGAGCGAGGAGGAGCTCGAGAGCGGCGTGCGCTCTGGGAAGCAGCGCGAGTGGGATGGAAGGGGTACTGCGGATATTTTATCGTTCGATGATCTCGTGCTGACGGTGCATGTCCGACGTTGCATGTAGGAAGCGGCGTGTATGGCTGGGGCACCGAAGAGGAAGAAGATATCTGGGAGCTCGAGCTTGATTTTGGTGGGGGGGTCGAACGCGCCGGTGCAGGCGAGGCCGAGATGACGGTCGGGGAGCTCACGGAATGGCGTTATATCAAAGCAGAGAGGGAAAAAGAGCTGGTAAACATCTGCCCTCCTTTGTGCAGCGTCTCCTCCATTCTGAAGGCGGGGTCCGATCCGCGATCTTATAGGGCAACGCGGCGTTCAAGAAAGGGGACTACGAGTCCGCCATACAGCACTACACCACGGCCAACGAGATCGAGCCAGAGATGCCGCATTACCAGCTCAACCTCGCCGCAGCTCATCTCAAACTCAACCGGTATGCGTGTGCCCCCCTTACTACTGCTTGCTTATGCCCCCCTGATTGATAACGTTGCTTCCATCTTTTCACTTTTCGCGCGCACCTTTTTTTTCGCCGTTCTTCCATTCGCGTCATCTCATGTAGATGGATGGAAGCCGAAGCTGCGTGCGACAAGGCCTTGAGCCAGCACAAGAGTGGCAAGGGCTATTTCAGGCGGGCACGCGCGCGAAAAATGCAGGGCCATGTGGACGGTGCTATTAAAGGTGCAGAAGTTTATAATACCCTATGTTGGAAGCGAATGCATAGTCAGCTGCCCCTGAGCTTGGTGCTGACGACGGCCCTCGGGCGCCCTTGACTGCCACAGATCTGCGTGGGGCGTTGCACCTCCAGCCAAACAACCCAGAGGCGCTCGCAGAGCTGGCGTCGCTCGTCCCTGCTCCCCCCTTGGGGCAACAAGGACAAATGCAGGCGAGCGCAAATGGCAGCCGTGAAGCGACCTCGCGACTGGTTCTGGAAGACCCTTCGTCGCATACGTACGCGCCCTCCGACCTCCCGGGCTCCTCCTCCTGTGCTTCGCTCTCACCCTCCCCGCTGTCCTCCTCCTGCTCCTCCTCTTCCGCGTCCTCGTCCTCCAGCACCGCGTCCTCGTCCTCGCGCCCGGCATGTTCCTCGCTCCCGAGCACGCAGGCGGGCTCGACGCATCCGAACTACGACCACCTGCACCTCCCGAAGCCGAAGCCGCCGAAGCCGCTCCCGTTTGCGCGCGGCGAGCGCGACACGCGGAAGCTCAAATTTCTGCCGATGCCGGTGTCGCTCGAGATGCCCGTCGACCTCGCGAGCGCCGAGGCGTTCATGGCGGAGTCGGGCAAGGGCGAGGTGCCCGCCTCGACGCAGGTCAGGACCGAGTCGTTCTCGTACCCTGGCTGGGAGCGCTACACGGTCCAGAGGCCGGAATGAGGTAAATGCCCCTCGACGAACTCGGTCTGCGCCTCGATGGATGACGACTTGACTTTTTCGAACCGCTCAGAAACTGTATCGTTATCTTAATTTCTTTCGTGTTGCCCGTCACTGTCGCGGCGACGTTGTTGTCTGTAAGTTGTAGGATAGGGGCTCTGCGATGTGTCTCTTGGCGTCTAGCCTATATGTATTCCGTCCATATGGGTCCCGTGAGTACGATAGGGTTTTTATTTGTGGACTCTGATGGCACTATGCATCGCATGCACGGTTCGGCTCGGTCGAAAGTTTTCCTTGGCTGAAGCTGACAGATTAATTCGCCTCGCGCATGGCGAGGTGGCAAACAAGGACCTTCTCTTTCTGCAGTACGCTTCTGACATTGGCGCGATGCGACCTGTTGGCCGAGGCGATGGAAACGATCATCGGACGGTCATTGGCGCGCTCCTTATCGGTAAGCATATTCGCCCGCTTCGCGAGTATGGACGAGATGCTCACATGGCGGCGCGTTCCATTTTGTTCGCAGAGCCCCGCAGCGCAATCAAGAGAAAGTTTCGCGAAGTCGCGTATGGAACGCCGAGGGGCGAGAACGGGCTGGCTTACGCGATTATTGGACCCATATGCGCTGCATCCTGTGCCGCGCGCTTCAGTCTTCAAGCACAGGCAAAAAATGTGGCAAAGCGTCTGCTGATTCGTGCGGGCCCATCACGGTCTAGATCGCCCTCGTCATTATGGCCAAAGGCAGTAAGGGCACGGTTGTTTTGCGTCTGGCACGGAACACAGCTCTGTGGGCTGTTTGAGGGAATGCTGCTATTCAGTCGAACGGACGATGTGTTGTGCCCTTTTGGAGATGTGGACCATCATGTGTCCCCAAGGGCTGTCGTAACGCTTGAAGGTTCTTGGGATCTTCGCTTATGCGGGACACACCGCGGTGGCGGAGACGAAAGGGGAATCTGGAGCTAAATACTGTCACCTTGAGAAGGCTTATGGGGCTGAGGGAATCAGAGATCTCGAAGATGCTCTCGAAGGATCAAAGATTGTCCTTCGTGAGGATCCTGTCGTTCGCCAAGAAGCGTCGCACGCCACGACACCCTGGCTCGTTGATGGCGTTCTGGCGCGCAAAAACCGAGCTTGGTTGAGAACGACGGGGACGAAAGAAGGATGGACTGGGGGATCTCGGCCGTGGCCCTGACGCCGCTTACCGAAAGAGGGTCGCGACCCAATACAGTTGTAGCCTGTAAGCCGATGGTTATCGTTGAACGCTGGACGGAACCAAAGGTAACTCTTCCACGTGTCGGCCTTATAATTGCATAACAAATTCCTCCGCCGCAACGTATAACATACCGCACCAGCCCCGTCTCCTCTCCTTGTTTCGTCCTCTGTCCCTTCTCCCGCCTTCCTCCCTACACCTCCCCCACTCCCAAAATCGCACACTATGAACGGAACGACCCACGTACGTCGCCCTGGTCGATGCGCGTCCTCGATCGACACTAATGCGTGCCATGCTTAGGCGAGAGGCCCCTCGGCTCCCAAGACGGCTTCACTGTCGGTCGACTTCATCATCGTCGGCGGCGGCATCGCCGGGCTCGCGTGCGCCGTCGCGCTCAGACGCGTGGGGCACCGCGTCACCGTGTTGGAGAGAGAGGTCGGCTTCGATGCCGTGAGTACGGCTCCGCGCCCGCCTCGTCGTCACGTCCCGCCCCCTCACACACACCGCCCGCAGTCGTCCCAAAACTCCGGCGGCACGCGCATGCCCCCGAACATGACCAAAATCTTCTACCACTGGGGCATGGGCGACAAGCTCAAGCAGATCGCCTCCATCTCAGAATGCGTCTACCTCCAGCGCCGTGAGTCCCGCTTCCATTCTGCCGCCCCAGTGTGCGCGCACAGCCCCGTCCTGACTAGCGCTCGCGCCCCCCAGTCGACTCTGCATACATGCTCGGCGCGCACCGATGGGACAAGGAAATGCTGAACGAGGCCGGGGGCGAGTTTATGTTTCTCCATGTACGTCGGCCGCTTCCTCCGATTCGGACCTCAATTGACAGAGTTTACGTGATAGCATAGTAGGCTGCGCAAGATGCTCTTGGAGACCGCGCTCGAGCTGGGCGCGAAGGTGCGCACCAACGCCCGCGTTTCGTCGGTGGACGCGGAGGCCCACACCGTGACACTGAGCACGGGCGAGGTGCTCAAGGGCGACATCGTCATCGGCGCGGACGGTGCCAAGGGCGTCTGCCGGGCGGAGGTATTGGGATCAAATGACTCTGTCAAACCGACAGGTCTCATGATGTTCAAGTCGGTCTATGCCCATATCCCGGTTTTAGCAGCATCTGAACGCGTTTCGTGTCTAGCGCTGTCATTCCAGGAGAGCAGATGCGCGCAGACCCAGAACTAGCAGAGCTACTGAAGCAGGAGCTGGTCAGTATCGATTCACCCCACCCGCCTTCTCCCCCGTGCATTTTACATGGGCGCGATCTGATGACAGGTCACGCAGTTTGTCTGGTTCGGCGACAAGCACTGCGCGCTGTGCTTCCGAATAGTCAGTCCTCCCAGCCTTACGTCTGGCGACCGCCTCCGCTGATTAAGTTTGGGTGCTTGCCATTCAGGGCGAGAACGACGACTGTGCCTTGTACTTCTACGCCCCAGACGACGGATCGAGCACTGGCGACGTCTGGAACGACGTCGTGTCCGCCGATGTCCTGTCGAGTCACGTAACGGGATCAGAACCAAGGTGCGGCCCGCGTTGCCTTTTCCGCGCGCAAGCCGAAGCTCACGGCCGGCGGTGGCGCACGGACGGCGATTTTCGCGGACGTCGCGGTTCTGCCACAGGCTGCAGAAAATGGCTAGGCTCGTGAACCCGGCGCGCATGCAGGTGACCGAGCGCTCGGACCTCGACGACTGGGTGCACGACAGCGGGCGGCTGCTTGTCGTCGGCGAGGCCGCGCACCCCTACCCGGTACGTGCCGTTCGCCCGCCCGTTCGCCCGCTCGCCCGCAGCAGGGCAACGCGGTGTTTACTGCCCTCGGCCCGCCGGCCATGCTAATTCTGGGGGCGCGCTTTAGCCAGGGTCGATCCAGGCGGGCAGCATGAGCCTGGAGGACGCCTCGGTCCTCGCGAAGCTCTTCTCGCACCTCCGCTCGGAGGACCAGATCGAGAGCTTCCTGTACGCCTTCCAGGACCTGCGCCAGCCGCGCTGCTCGAAGAACCGCGTGCTCGACATGGCGAATATCTACTTCATGACGCTCCCCGCGGGGCCCGAGACGCGCATGCGCGACACCGTCATGCGCGCCAAGTTCGACAGGGGCCTCAACGTGCTCGACAGCGACGAGTCCGACGGCACGACCGCGCAGTGGGACGAGAACCGCGAGATATTCGGGTACGACGCCGAGGACGAGGCGGACAACTGGTGGGTCCAGTGGGGCCTCCTCCGCGAGCGCGCCAAGGCGCGCGAGATGGAGTTCGAGATGGACATACAGGTGCAGCACTCTGACGGCCACTGACGAGCGGCGCCGCGCCGGCCTCGTCCGCGCACACCGCACACTCTCTCTCTGGCCGTTATTTCTTTTCTTTTCTTATTTCCGACCCCATACATCAGCTCTATTTCCACGGCGGGCGGGGGCGCGGATCCCTTGCCTCTCGTCGTTCCTTGCACATATACTCTGCATATTCCCATCATGTACCTTATACCTTCAACTGCGGCATAGAATGAATACCCCCGTTGTTATTCGTTTCGTCTCGTCTCTGTATGTACCTATTACGAGTTCCTCGGCGGAGGTAAGCTGGGGGGGCTCGATCGAATGACGTTCACGCATGCCGATCCTCTATCATAGCTCACGAACGGGCTTAGATCGGGAGCAGATCTGTCAGTGATCATGCAGATGTCCCCATGAAGCTCGACGGCGGGTGTGTGTGGTTTTTTTTTTCAAATTTGTTAGCCTACATCACGGAAACAAGGCAACGGAGAAGAATTCGAACCGGGCTTTGTATAGGAGTACATGCGCGCATCATCATGGATCGTACAAGATTCGTGGCTGTGATGGTCGCAACCTCCCCTATTAGCGACTAGGCCCCCCCCCACCAGCAAATTATGTATTCTCGTACTCCTCTAGCCGCG
>CVKZ01000004.1:511594-523696 GCA_001457955.1 Heterobasidion annosum
CCGCCGCTGCCGTGCTCACGCCCTCCCCGACGCCCTCGCCCACACCCGATCCCTCCTGGATCTCCTCCTTCATCCTCGCGCGCCGCCGCGCCGCCGCGTCCTCCCCGGCGAGCCCCGCGCCGCCCGGCCGCGCGAGGTCCACGGGCCCGCTCTTTGGCGGGATGAGGCCCGGGTAGACCAAAAACAGGAGGTGGGGGAAGGACGTCCCGAAGTAGGCGCCGTCGATGGAGCCGTGGCGGGAGGACTTGGGGGAGTAGATGTCCTCGCAGCGCCCGCAGTAGAGCTTGACGGAGTTTTCGTACGGCACGTCGGTCAGGCCGACGGGGAGGAGGGGCTGGGACTGGCACAGCACGCGCGGGCAGCGCCCGAAGTCGGCTCTTTTGTACTTGTCAAGCTGGAGGGGTGGATGGGGTCATCTGAGGAGCGTGGAAGGGTGGGGACGCACCATCTTCTGGAGGCCTCGGGCCGTGACTATCCAGCGCGCGTGGATGAGGCCGTAGAGGAGCCGGGCTTGTATATCGAGCGAGCCGCGGAACTCGTCTTGGAAGTCGTCGTCTGTTCTCGAGACCGTGAGCAGCTGGCGTCTCTCGGTCGACGGACGGATGGCGCGACACTTGCCTAGGTTGTCCGTGATGAGGTCGAGGGCCTGGGTGTAGTTTGACACTTCGGTGTTCAGCCCCGTGAGGTTGAAGCGGTCGAGGATGTAGTCTTCCTCGACCTCGCAGAAGTATTCGTTCCCCTTGGACGAGAGGAACCACGATATCCACTGTCCGCCGCCATACCTCTGTGAGACCCACGGGGCACGGTAGACTGGATGTGACGAACCGAGCTGGGATGGGGCGTCAGTGAGTCTGCGTGTGGTGTGCGGGACGGGGCCACTCACTTGGAGTAGTCCGAATCCGAGCCTGTCGACGCTTCGTCCACTGTATGGCGAAGCATGTGAGGGTCAGAAAGGATGTCTACACGGATTTGCGGCGGTCGGGACTGACTTGGGACCAGTGGGTGGAGGGAGTAGCGGCGCAGAGGACTCGGTCACACAGCGGTCACATGTCGCACACACTGCTCTGTTCGCCTGCAGACCCCCGACAGAGACTCGGATCTCTCGGCGCAGGTGCCGGGGTCCTCGCTCTCATCCAGCTGTCCTCCTCCGTCCACGAATGCATCACTGCAGCCTTCCATGGGAGCAGGTCTAATACTCCAAACAATGCCGTCCAACCTGCACCCCTCCAGAGCATCTCTGGACATTGTCGGCAGCGCACGCCGCGGCGGCATCACTAGTCTGACCGTCGACGTGCCCACTCCCTACCATCACTCTAAATCACCCCCGCGGTGGCGCACGCCGGAGTTCTTCGTCTACTACGTCTTCTTCGTGGTCGTCGTGCCATGGATGGCCTGGGTGCCCGTGTCTCTGAGCTCCAGTACGCATCTCGTTCACCCTCGCAGCTTTCGAGCGTGCACACATGCACCGCGCGCGGTTTGCAGCGTCACACAGGAATTACAATCTTTATCGACACAGGCTCGCGCCTGGATGGCTATTCGGCCGTGAAGTGGTAAGCCCTGTGTGCCCGCGTCCATGACGCCGGTCGGCACGGAACGAGCGGGCCCGCGTTTCTTTTGACCGCACCCTCGACACGCTCGTCTGACTGGACTTGCAGGACAACAGCGACCTGCAATACCGCTCATTTCGCAGCAACATCCCAGCGCTCGCGCTCCTCCTCTCCGTCTTCTTCCTCCTCAAATACATCTACACACGCCCCATCTTTCGCGCGGCCGCACCGCCTCCCAACAACATGCACCGCGTCCCCTTCTACACCGCGTTTTCGATCATCATGCTCTTCGCACTGCACGGCACGAGCGCGCTCAAGGTCCTCCTCATCCTCACCGTGAACTACGCGCTCGCGCGCGCGTGCAAGGGGCACAGGGGGGCCATCGCCGTCACCTGGCTCTTCAACGGCGCAGTCCTCTTCCTGAACGACAGACACTCGGGGTACACATTCGCCAGCGCCCACCCGGCGCTGGAATTTCTGGTTCGCACGGCCCTCGCCCTCGTTTAGGCTGTCCCGAATGCTCACGGCGTGCCGTCGTCAGGATAGCTGGCAAGGCGTGTATCCGCGCTGGCACGTCAGCTTCAACATCACGATGCTCCGCCTCGTCTCGTTCAGCGTGGACTACCACTGGGCGTGCACCCGCACCGGCGCGCCAGACGTGAGTCCCCCACCACCGCGCTCGACGCCTCGTCTCGGTCTCGCTGAACGCGACGCGGAAGGAAGACGGCGAACTTCGAGATGTCCGAGAAGCAGCGCGCGACGACGTTCCACCCGCTCGAGGCCTACTCGTACGCGAACTACCTCGCGTACGCGCTCTACGCACCGCTGTACATCGCGGGCCCGATCATGACGTTCAACGACTTCATGTGGCAGGTGCGTCCCGCAACGCCGCTTCTGCTCTGCGCGAGCCCCCAGCTGCCTGACCGACCATCGGGGCGGACAGCTGGCCCGCCCGACCGCGATCTCGACGCGCAAGAACGTGCGCTACGCCGTGCGCTTCTTGGTGACGCTCCTCACGATGGAGCTGGTCCTGCACTTCATGTACGTCGTGGCCATCAAGGACGCGCACGCCTGGGGCGGGGACAGCGTCGCCGAGCTCAGCATGATCGGATTTTGGAACCTGATGGTCGTGTGGCTCAAGGTCTGCCCGATCCGACGCCCGTTTTTTCTATTCTATCAGCTGAATGTTGATCGATCAGTTGTTGTTGCCGTGGCGGTTCTTCCGGCTGTGGGCTCTCCTCGACGGCGTCGACCCGCCAGAAAACATGGTCCGGTGCATGGCGAACAACTACTCCACCCTCGGCTTCTGGCGGAGCTGGCATCGCTCGTATAACCTCTGGATCGTGCGGTACGCCTCTCTCTCTCTTACACACACACCACAGCTCGTCGGGTGACGGCGTTGCCGCAGGTACATCTACATCCCGCTGGGCGGGACGAAGCACGTCGCGGTGTCCAGCGTGCTTGTGTTCACCTTCGTCGCGCTCTGGCACGACCTGTCGTTCAAGCTGCTAGCCTGGGGGTGGCTCGTCTCGCTGTTCATCCTCCCGGAGCTGCTCGCGCGGCGGCTGCTGCCCGCGTCCAAGGTGCGCTTACATCTGATCCTACCTTTGGTGTTCGCGGCGTGGAGCGCGCGTCTGATGCGACTTGGCGCGTGCAGTTCGCGTCGCGGGCGTGGTACAGGCACGCGTGCGCGGCGGGGGCGGTCGGGAACGCGCTCATGATGGTGTCTGCGAACATGGTCGGCTTCGTCGTCGGGACGGACGGCATGAAGCACATGATCCACGAAATCGTGGGGAGCTGGGCAGGCCTGCGATTCCTGGTCTCCGCGTGCGTCTGCATTTTCGTCGCCGTGCAGCTCATGTTCGAGTATCGGTAAGCGCCGTCCGCCGCCGTCACATTCTGCGAGAGATTAATGGGCGATGGCGTTTTCGTTTCTAGCGAGGAAGAAGGGAGGAGGGGGATTTATCGGCGGTGCTAAAGAAGGCGTGCGTTTTTTTAGAGGGACGTGAGAGACTGGCTTGGTTAGATCGGATTTTTCATTAAGTTAGGAACTTAGTATGATAATGATACCCCCGCTTCGGTGTCAGCAATCACATCCTTTAAGTTCGTGGAATGGGGGCTCTCATATATCGAAATCGTTCCCGCGAGTCCCGGAGATGGATTGGGGTTCAACAGTCAGTTGCCTGCGCCTCTGATGCTTCTGATTTCCCCCCATGGATAGCGAGAATATTAGAAGGTAATCATACACTAGTACCCTACACCAAGGCTAACGAAGGTCCTCCGCGTCAGCGGTCCGAAAGGAATGGAAGGGGCATCGACGGGACGTACATACCGACGGGCATGCGGGCGCTCACGCGAGATTCGTGCCCTTGTTGAGCTTAGAGCCAACAACGACGAAGCCGCGGGGCGACTTGCGCGCGCGCATCTGCTCCGTCTTCGTGCGCACGGCGCTGGCGGGGACGTTGGCGACCTCGACGAGCTCCTTGACGCGCAGGATCTTGCCGGCGGACTCGGGCGTGTGGCGGTGGAAGACGGTCTGCATGCGGCGGTGGAGGCCGAGCGCGACGAGCGTGCCTTTGACATTGGAGGCGAGGGAGATGGCGGAGCGGCGGAGGGTGATGCGGTAGTGCGTGTTGGGCTCTGAGTCGGAGGACGAGGATGGGGAGGGGGAGGGGGAGAGCGTTGGAGAGTCCTGCGAAGGAGAGTCCTGCAAAGGAGAGGACGCTGCTGCTTGCGTCGTGAGCGAGCGTGAGACTCGGGGGATGAAGGATGTTTTTGTGGCGAGCAGTGCTCGGCGGTGTATGCAGAGAAGTGGCGAGGCCATGGTGGACGACGAGGACGACGATGAGCGCGCTGTCCTGGTCAACGTCAAATAATAAGTGTGACGGCCGTACATCTGTGACAGGATGCTGTCGCAGTGCCTCGGGGTCCTTCGACGCGCTTCACGTGACTGACACTCGACGATCGACTAGTTTGGTTTCCTCCCTCCTCACCGTCCTCTACGACGCTGCAGCCTTGGTGGGTCTGCAATAGCGAGCCTTTCTTTCAGGATAAACCTGCCCAACGGTCACAGTCTCGTGCCAACGCGATTCGAGCTCTCCGTCTGCTGCATCACCATGAATTCGCGGCGCAGAAACAAGTCGCACAAGGCGCGTCACGATTGCAGTTTCAGAGCATCGAAACGACTCTTCTGACATCAGGCTTTTGCAGGTCCCTAATGTGAAGCTTCGTCCCGCGCAGCCCCAAGGCTCGTCGTCCTACCGGCAGGACTCATCCGCGCTCGCCGACGAGCTGTCCCCCTTTTCCAATGACATCAATTGCAGCTTCATAGACACATGCCCGCGTCCATTCGCTGGCGTCCATCTATGTGCCACAGGGGTGGACAAGGTGAGCTCTTCTGCCACTCGGTCGACGCGGGGCATTGTGTGAACGATGCGTGTAGTCTCCGTTGTTCGCGAACGCCGGAGAGATGGGTGCGAATACGACGTCGGATTTTACGGATAGAGTGACGCACCTGATCGCTCAGAGCCATGGTAGCGCGAAGTATGTGGTGAGCAGGCTCGTCTGTTATTTCTGCTCCTCGCCAACCCAATAACCACCTCGGCAGTGTGCATTGCAGCGCGGGATACCCATAATGAAACCTTCATGGATCCTCGATTGCTTCGCTGTTTGGCAGCGCGGCGATGACGTAGACTTTGAAGCGGCATGTTTCTCACTTGCATATCCTCTCATTGCATCGACGGCTCACTCCGTTCCCAGAGCCTCGAGCAACACCGCCTCCCGGTGTTCTCTGGCGTCGTCCTCACCGTCTCCGGCATCGATGATGTCGAGCGGCGGACGGACATCAACCGATTACTAACGCAACAAGAGGGCACTTACGTGAAGAACCTCGAGCGGCCCGTCCGCGTCACTCATCTGCTGTGCTCAGGTGACGTCGAGACGGACAAAATGCGGTACGCGAAGAAGTTCAACACAAAGGGCGAGGCAGCCATCCACCTGGTGTGGGAAGAGTGGTTCTGGGACTCGCTGCGATTCGGCGGTCAGTCCGACCTCCGCCCCTCGTCTCATCCCTCTCTCTCATCTTCGATTTTTCGATCGATCTCATCTATATTCGGCATTTTTAACTTCCCCGTGGGTGCGCTCGTGACGACGGCGCATCTCAGGCAGATTTGACGAGTCCGATTATCGAGTGGACAAACCGCGCCCGGAACGCAGACAAGCACCCGAAATTTCAGCCACCCCCGTTGTCACTGCTACAGCTTCGCAGTCATTATCCGCAGACGCTTCAGCCCCGGCTGCCAAGTCACATGCAAATGCCAATGGTGAGCAGGACGAAGAAGAGATCGCGACCGCGCGCCGCGTGCCCGCAGTCACACTCCAGGTATGGGAAAGTCTGTTGGGTCCTAGAGGGTACAAACGTGTCGGAGGGCAGCTCGTGAGATCAGAGGGCGCCTCTGGAGGTATCCAGCCTGGGAATGAAGGACCCTTGGACACAGGCAAAGGCAAAGGTAAGGCCACCGAGGCCCCCAGCCAAGGTCGAAACACCAGCCAAGTGCGCACCGCAGGACGAATGCCGGACGTCGAGATCAAGGCGCACAGCGCTCTTCGGACATTCACCCGCTCAAATTCGTTCGCGCCGACCCGCGCCGAGCCCGTGCCCTCGCGACGGCCCTTTCGCAAGGTCGCGACGTCTTCCCTGGCCCCGCGTGCGCCGCCCCCGCAGCCTGACGACGGCGGCTCCGGAGACGGCTCGTCGGCCGCGGCCCAGGTCTTTGCTGGGATGAAGTTCCGGGCGCGTGGGGAGGCCCGATCTGCCAGCGTCCGCGAAGCGGTGGAAGGCTGTGGTGGGCGGTGGGTCGAGGGACAAGAGATCGACGACCCCGATGATGTTGACTTCGTCCTCGTCCGCCTCGTCAGGTAAGCCCCCGTATATCAATTTCCCGGCGCTCGTTCTCATATATGGCTTTTTTGGTCCAGCGGGAGTAAGCTGTACCGCGAGGAGGCAGACGAGAACATGCGCAGGAAGTATAGAACCGAATGCTGGCTCGAGGGCTGTCTTGCCCGCGAGCGGGTGTGCGGGCTCAGCGAACATATCACCTTTGCCCCGCTTGGAGTCGAGACTCCCGTGATGGGCGCAGAGGGGATAACCATGAGTCCTTCCGGCCTTGACTTGGCAGAAGACATGTGGGTCAAAAGGCTTGCACGAGCATTGGGTTCGTGCCTTTCGACTGTATATTTTTCCTTCGCATCCAACCTCCCGGCTACTTTCTTGTAGGTATAGTCCATGCACCGACGTTCAGCCGAGCGTCCACCCATCTCCTGTGCCCGTCGAAACAGGGCGCAAAGTTCGATAAAGCATTAGAGTGGAGCACTCCTGTCATTGGCTTGACATGGCTCGAGGAGATGGCTCGCACAGGAGTCATTCCGCCGTTGGCCGATTACTTGATCGCCGGTAAATTAAACGATCCAAAGGGAAAGGGGAAAGCAAAGGAGAACATTGAAATGGTGGACATCACGAATGGTCAGTCCCAAGTGAGAATTCCGGGGTCTTTGATATTGATATTTCCTTAGATTTCCAACATGCTATGTCCGTCGAGGCTCCCCCGAAGACCTCTCCTACAAAGCGTCCGATACCAACCACACGCAAAATGGTACCACCAAAAGAGGGCGGCGCGCATGAAACATTTGGCCCTCCTAAAATTCTTCTACATGGCTATCATGCTCCGAAGATCGCCACGCCCCCAACATCTCCTCCCCGCAGTCGATCGCCAACAGTACCCCGCTCTCCTTCAGTCCCCTCATCAACAGCCGCTAGCGCATCAATGCTATACCCCGATCACGACCCCGCCCCCGACCCCGACCCTAACCCTTCTTTGAAACCTACACAGCCTGAAGACCGCCAAGTCCCATCATCGTCCACGCCGTCACCCATGAAAATTCCTACCAATGCTCCCAGCCGAAGAGCAATACTGGGGGTTTCGGACGAGGCGGCGCGTGCGCTCCAGGAGAGCCTGGCCTCGCTCCTGGGGAAGCGAGCGTCGACCGAGGATACAGATAGTGCGCCCGTACCTGCGCGGAGCAAGCGACCGAGGCCACGATCCAAGGTACGTGCAAACGTGTTTGCTCCCGTCGTCTCTTGAGACTGAGCTCGATCTGAACAGCCTCAGACTCGCCATAACTCCGGCACCGACGAGGATGTGAATATGCGTGACGCGGGCATACCTCCCCCGGACATATACGACCCCGCCATGGTGTCGTACGCGTGCGACGAGATGGCGATGTTGGCCGGCGTGGGCGAGTCTATAGAGGAGCGCCAGGAGGGCGCGTTTGTAACGTACGAGGACCCTTCGCAGCGGGCGGAGCGGAAGAAATTGATGAAGTTGCTGGGTAATATAGACGAGTTGGATGGCAGCGATCATAGCGCGGTCATGGGTAAGGGAGCGAGGAGAAGCGCGCGGATTGCGGGATCTTAGGCGGGGTTTTGGTTGCGACCTCCTCATTGCATGTAGCATTGTATCCTGGGCCGGCGACAGATCTGTTCTATACTACATTTGTGTATGCCTTAAGTTGTATGTCTGCATCCCTTTCCTTGAGTTTTAATTTCACCTGTCGTGTTTCGTCGGAGCGCTAGGCGTTGCCGTGATGATCTATGGACTGGCGAGCTGGTGAGAACGCTCTGCAGTCCTCATTCAGCAGATATCATATTCCATTGAAGTACATCAGAATCTGGACAGGTTTATACAACACGATAGCAATTGTGAGAGCAGGTGATTGAAAACAGGAAGAAACATGTTTGTTAGCGCAACTCAGCATGATTTGTGAGTACAGCGCACGAAGCGTTTAGTGAGAAATTTCTCGATTCTCGAGGCTTGCAACTCGTAAACAGTCCATGATTGAGGCAGCTCGCCTCAATCGTTTGTTCAGCCACCTCGGTATAGCAAGCTAGAAAGCGCACGCGGCGCGTACGACGATGGACCCGAAGTGTTGGGGGGACGCGATTGGTGACCAGAAGGGCCTTGACGTGACGGGTTTGGTTGTCGCGCAGATGGATCTGGCGGCTGCGGAGGTTCGCCAACTTCACGAGTGGAGAAATGGTCGGCCGGTACGCAGTACGGAAAGTGCTCGACACCAGAGACCAGGACGATAGGATCGTATTCCACTTGGTACCTCCAGCTTGGTATTTCACTCAAATTCACGCGTTTGATGAGTCCCTGGTCATTGCACATCAGATCAGACTAGTACTAGAAAGGTTCGTATATTGAATTGTGGCCCACCTTGGAAGTGGCTGGGCCATAGACGACCTTTATTTTGGTGCCTTTCGAAATCAGGTGCTGAGACCCAATTTTGAGGTCGGTATAAGAAAAGTCTTTAGTTAGGAAACCCTAACGTGAGATAATGTTGAAAATGAATGAGTTATGGTCGCATCCTTTGTTTCACTTGATTTCACTGACAACTTCGTTATCTCCTTTAGGCCTGAATGGCGTAGTGTCTGAGGCAGATGCGGATTGGATTTGGGTGTGTGGGCACATATTCTCGTAATTTCGCGGACTCGCTTTGGGATGTACGTTGGGCGCTTTCACCCATGCTTTCTTCTTGATATCGTACATGGTATCGTAGACATTATTCAACGGATGTGGCGGCGCCTAGGGAGAGGAATATGGGAATGCATCAGCTTAAACTAACATGTACTCAACATATAGTGGACACGCACCACGGAAGAAGATGTTGGACGCGGGACTTTACGAATTTGAACGACAGAGTGGAGAGAGAAATCTCGCGATGGCTGCCCGGTCTTTGGATCAATAATTTCCTTAGTGATTTGTACCCACGCATCGTTCTAAGGGTCTTGGTGAATCAGTATATCTCAGATAATAGAGGGTCGTTCAACAGACCGGTAATGCCTGAGGGGGAGGGGGACCTGAAGCCATCATGGTATCGATGGGTGATCGGCAGTACTGCGAGCTCCCTTATATACCGTTGCACTAGGCATGTGCTCTACGATCCAATCATATCGATATCAATCACGTTTCCTTGAGTTGCCTACTTCAGCCTGCTTCTTGCCGATTCGTTGGTAATTAACCATCGTCAACTACCCTTGGGAAAGACCCGGCTGACTCGTTTCTCGTGTGAATAATGTGGTCCCCTAAAAGGGAGACTTAAGCGCCTCCGGAGTCTTGGAGAGCTAGCTTGCCTTCTTTACGAGATTCAGCAGTGATTTGTGCCAATGACGATTTTTTGAAGGATTGCTGGAGAAATTACAGTCCTTGCCGAGACGATCCTGAACATTGTGACACCTGATATAAGATCCCCTGATGAATCGTAAGAGAGTGGTAAGAGAGTGATCACCGCTGATAACATCCATGGAAAATTTGAACTTCGGGTCACGGTCATGGGTAAGTTGTGAGCTAGATAGTAGATAGTAACCCTTGAAGGCCTCCAGACAGTATGGCGGCAAGGGCGTTCTGGATCCATTTCGTAATTCCATGAGTCTTGCGGTAAAAATATAGATGATAGCCTGGTGGGCACAACGCCAAACGCTTGCACATACTCTCTGGCATTGCACTCTAATTCGAAGCAAGAATAGCAATCCTATAATGATCGATAGGCTATTAGCCGAGAAGCGGAACCGGCATCGATACGCGAAGGGTGCCCCAGAGGAGCTCAGCAGTTGTGACGAAGGGCGTTAAGTGAATGCATGTGTCCAGGTCAGTATACACATTAGAAGGTAAAACAAATGATTTAAAATCATCAGGAGTGAAAATCACCAATAAAATGGTCGGGAGAAAGTATCCAGAACTGCGCATAGCATGTGAGGACGAGATAGCCAGTCCGGGTACAGGGGGGCGTTCTCGAGGACCGAATAAAACTGCAGGAAGCAAGGGCTTGAGGAATCGAATAAATGCAATCAAATATGTCAAATCATTTCATATAATCCCAGTGGCCCATGATATATGCCGGCCTCGAGCCTGCAAGGTAACGAAAAGCTTGTCGGAAGGATTGGATGATCAAGTGTCCCCAGTCAAACGCATCGGCCCAACGAAGCAGACGCGTCAGATACGTGGGAGGCGGGTTGCGCCAGAATAACCACTGGGCTACGAAGTTTGAAGGAAGTGAATTCCACGGGACTTGGAGCGGACGATCATTTATATGTGGAGGAATAGATTTGGTGAGATCTTCATCTGTCGCTCTTGATTTAATATCATCGCAGAACTGCAGAGCCTCGAAAGCTGTGAAGCGACGTTCGACGTCATCTGTGATCATGTGCTCGAGTAGAGGAGCCACAAGAGGCACTGCTGGGATTATGTACTGGACGGCCATGGTTAGCTACGTCAAAGGTATAAGAGGCGCATCCGCACATGAAAATTCTGGAGCAAAAAAAAACCCAGGCAGCCGACGTCGAACGCAAATGGATCATAATCCAGCTCCCCCTGATTGAGATCCATTGGATGATACTCAGGAGTCCCGGACCAGGAAAACCGGTCTGGCAAGCGACACATGTTCAATGGCGCTTTGCGAGGGAAAATGACTGACTGGTTGAAGTCGAAAAGGCAATATTGAGGCTGGAGCGACATATGACCTGCGCGAAAGGGAGCGAGATAAGGATGGGACCAACCACCTCCTGGAGGGTAGTTATAGTGAAAGTAATTCATGAGAAAGTTGTTTTCGGAGATGTCCTATGAAACAAGGGGTGAGATCGATAGATTGAGTGATGAGTCTTTGCGCGCGCACTCTGTGGGCTATTCTGTGCTCGTGTAGGAAGCACAAACCCTGTTTATCAGGGGGAATGGTCAATGTATCCATTATAGGGCAACTCATAAATCGAGACTAACCCGAAGCATAGAAGAAATAAAAAAAAGAAATTCTCTAATGTCAGAGAATTCCATTTTAGGATGACCCCATCTTGAATAAGGATCACGAATCATTGGTACACGGAAGGTAAAAGAAGATAGCGCTTATGAACTTGAACCTACCGTGGCAAGACGACAAATACATAGTCGTAGGGTGTATCGAGAATCTCTAAGACCGGGATGACGCACGGAAATGTTCTCGAGTCGAATAATTCAGGCGATTCTGCCAGAATCTTGAAAATGGTAAGTTCCTGGGAGCCCTTGGCCACGACCTTGATGACCACATCTCGCCATTGCCCGTCCTGAGCGCCAATTACATTTTGCTGGAGTATAGCTCGTCAGGTGGCGATCAGTCCACCTTGATAGAATTTGGCCTACCGACATAGAGACATCATTGCATGGACCGGGAAAGTATGCTGAATACGCATATGGATGCGGGAGATCTCGCGGAGCGGGGTGGTCAGGGTTGCAGATGGTTGACTCATATTGGCCTTCCGGCCATGTAGGGTATAACCTGTATCCGTGGCTGAGCAGCCAAGGTGCGCTTATTCCCCACACGTTGGGCAAGCTCGGGAAGTCAATTTCCCAAAGCGGCTTCGATAACTCTCTCAACATGGACATGACATCAACCTGACGAACATATTAGTCGCTTTCAAAAGAGGAAATGATAAAAGAGCGCACATAAGGTAGTTCCATCATGAAATACC
>CVKZ01000004.1:523796-534158 GCA_001457955.1 Heterobasidion annosum
GAATAATTGAGTACCAAAATCTCGACCTTTTATCATGCATTTCGGCCGGGCAGAGCGTGACGGAGACCTTCCCACCGTGCAATCCTCTTCCCTGGGAGGTCGTTGAAGTTGTGGGCAGGGCCAACTGAGAAAGCAATGCGGCTGATATCGATCGATCGAGACAAAATCAATGAATTGTCGTATTCACAGAGGGCAAAGCGATGGTGGAGCAATCAAGCGAGCCTCATGTAACTATGCTGTTTCAAGACGGCTGCCGTCGAAAATGCTTGCCGAAGCTACCGTGTGCACATCCGGTCCATGGCGAAAGCGTGTCATTCAGATGGTCGATAACGGACCGCTGACCGATTCATATATCCGGACTCGGCCCAAGATAGCATTGTTCACTGTAACAGGTTCGTCCAGTCTGTCCACACTGCACTTCGTGCTTGCACATGAACTAGAGGAGGCAAGCGAATGAAATTGATAGCGATACAGTACAGTGCGCGCCATGATGATCTCAAAAGATGGTCAATCTGGGCACGGAGACCAGTCGCGGGACTCACAATTCGCGCTCACGGTGAATACTGCATTTGGCACGTCCAAGATCGAAAAGAATTGCGATCTGGTTGATGGGTCGGTCATGAATATACGGATGTTGTCGCAATGGGCACATGCGAATCGAGAAGGCGGTGGTCTGCCAGATCTACAAGACAGGGATGGGTGGCCTTCCGTCATCTTCTGTGGCGACTTATGACTGGGTGGCTAGAATGACAAGTTTGATTTGGGGCATTACATTCTCCTCGCAACATCGTCCGCATATGCTTGAGCCTCTGAGATCTCTTGTCGCAAGAGGTTCAACGATAGCGATTTTGACACAAGGTCCTGTACCGACTGCACACCTATGGTCCGCGACCCTCTATTGCCTAGATGTATCTCGAAGGCTTCTGGATGAACAAACCGGAATTTTTATGAGAATATCTGCTTTCCTGGTAAACCTTTAGATTCATGTGCAACGCGAATTGATGCTTGAACGAGCTGGCATCTTTCTAACTCAGTCTTAATGAACGACTCGTGTATGAGCCCTCAACAGAGAGAAAAAATGACAGCCGACCTACGAGTACACACCCTCGTAAAATACTTCCGTTCAAAAGCCTGGCTAGATATCCCGCGATTATTCCTAGCTCATGACGCTCCATAATCCCGCTCAATACCTCATACGTGCCCTTTCGAAGGTCTGGACAGATGGATGGCTTTGTAGTGAGAGCTCGGTCGTTACGCAAAAAGGAGGGTGTAGGAAATTTGAATGAAAGGTAAGCAGGTCTACCAATTGTGCAGGACCTGAGACTCGCACAGACGAGGATACACCATAGAACGAGAAAAGCCGAGATCACACCTCGGCATCATCCCATTTTTTCTCATCGATCCTTCCATTTTCATTTTTGAAAGGGCTTGAACCTGTACACGTTGCCACCGCATGCAGATATGAGGTACAAACCAGGGCGAAGGCCCAAGAGACGAAACTAGACGTATAGGAATGAGATGAGGGCCGGACGGAAGCTGCGCTCGGGAGGCTCGGCACCTCTCGGCACTGGCTCGGCACACCCCTTGCAAAGTCCCGCGCCCTCCTCACCCTTTGCATCAACACCGGCGGTCAGCCATTCTGGCTTGCCTCGCGCTTGAGTTGTGACTTCCTCTGATTGTTAGTCTTGGTTTCCCACATCCATGTCCTCTTTCCTTCGCTTTGTTTCTATCCCACTCGCTTATCTTTTTTGACAATTACGATTATGAGTCACGATGGCCAGATCAGTTTGTTGGGGCAGCAAGATATATTCGTGCCAACATCTCTGTCAGAGATCGTGTTTGTTGTCAGTCCAGTTCACTTTCTCTTTATCATAGGCGCTGAACCTGCACTGACAGCCGGTAGTGGATTCTTCGGTATGTGTCCGCCACGCATTGTTGGTCCCAACCCAGACTAACTATATTTACATTGCCAGGTGGAAAGATTCGCTCGTCTCACAGATGGCGTGGACCTCGAGGGTCACGGCTTTGATGCGGACGAGATCGACGAGTATGCAGCATCTATATTAAAAGAATGGGGGCAAGCAAGGGACTTTTCCTCCCTCGAAGCGGCCTTGTGTATCCTCCGCAATGTCTGTGCTCTTCGTCCCGTCGGCCATCCACACCGTAAATACTCATTAAACGATCTCGCACTGTCTCTGGTGATCAAATTCGTTTGGACTGGCGGAGTTGCAGCATCGGACGAGGCGATCGATGTGTCGGAAGGCGGGTGGAACGTGGAGTAGACTGCTTTAAAACGCGGCCACAATGCAGCCAATGAACAGGATCTCCAAGTAGGTCGGCGTATACTCCCACTTTTCGCAATTCATTCATTGGGGCGGAATCAGGACTTTCAACATTATCTTGAAAGCAAAGGGTAAACGTCGGACATGACAGACCTCGCCCTTGCTACCATGACAGCATCATGTCTGTCAAGCGGCACCACATCCCGTGAAGGCAGTTGGAGGGCCAAGTCTAGAGTACCTACTCTCAAAAATCTCTGCGTGCGCTGCAACTTTTCACGGCAGATTGAGTGGAGACGTTCCGGGGCTCGATGGTAGGTGTGTAGAAACATGCTGCGGACCACATCAGCTCCTTTTCAATGTTTATTCATTGCATACAGGTCGCTAGGGCTGACGCTGTTAACTGTCGTATGCCGTCTAGACGACCATGAGAAGCGATCTGAATATGCTTGCAGCGCATTGGCGCGCTCGGCGATAAACGGTGTGCGCCAGGTCCTGGAGATATGAGGGAAGTCTTTCTGTCGCGCGAGAGTATATGTTCACCCTCATGACCATATTGGCCAATAATACTACACTTCTCCATCTATTGCCTCTATCTCGGACGCATGAGGATGGGATCCCGGATCAACAGACGATAAGCCGGAACGAGTGTTCCTTGCCACAAAGAGCATCTCAGTAAGGGGCACACTCTGAGACACGTCCTTCCCAGCGCTCATGTCCCAAGTGGTTCTCTGGAGCGCTGCCAAGGTGATCACCGCGGTTGGATAGATCCCCTGCCCAAGGTGGGTTAAGTATATGATCAATAAAATAATGATGTGTCACGTACAGCCACCTGAACTGTGATGCCGGGGAGGATCACAAACACAGACCATGCAGCGTCGTCGGAGATGTAGAAAGCACGTAAGGCGACGAGGAAGATGATCTGTCACATCACAGTGCGCCATGTGAGAGGCCCACACGCCGTGGAGTACAATGCCGCTCACCCATATCACACAGTAAAGAGTCCCAGATTCAACAAGGAGAGCGAGAACGGATACGACTTGGGATCTATATTCCGAGTTGTTCAGGTGAGATTTGAGCAGCCGGCGATGTTGCCTGTGACTGTTAATTCGAGCAGTAGGAATTGATTTTATTAACACACTGACCACGCCTTCACCGCGATGAGCGTGGTAGCGATGACATTGTTAACCAGTATCGAGGCATAGATGGCAATCACCCCAACTATGACTTTGGGGAAGGAAATGCATACACTGGCCCACACTGATATGAAGGTCATGTGTGAATGAGGGCGAATTGAAACGAGCCACTTACCGGTAGATCCTACAGCAACTAGCACAGGAAATATCAAGACTTTCACGCTGCGTCCCCACATGATCCATACCCTCCAAAGTACAATTCCATCGCTCATGGAAAACTGCAAAATGATCAACGAGCGTCAAAAGCGATGAGACCGAGAGACTGTCACATTGATGATCGGTAGGTAAAGACCCGCTATGTTTTGGATGGATTTTGCAAGGTCATTGTCGGAGGCTGCGGGGTCATTGGACCCCGTGGATTGATGAGGGGCCAGAACCCGGAGTTCATACACGATCGTGTCCATGTTACCTATCCACTGCAGAACCAGATGACAGGTCGAGGCCGCGAACATGATGAACGTTGTTATCCACATGATCAGGATTGCTCTTATCCTGAAGCCTTTACGACTTTGAGGACGTCAGACAACCGTTATATGTCCTCTTCAAAGGAGCGACTCACGCGAGAATGTAGGTCGAAGTCGCGAATGATAGTATGGAAAGCACTGTGGACCGAATCGAAATCATGGGCAACACGCAATGGTGAGGGCACATACCGTAAAGGCCAGTCTCACAAGCAAGTGCGATGATGATTGGCCTGAGAAGTGCGTATGCATACTGTGCCTCATCGGAAGACATGACTAGTCAAGGAGAGGGGAGTTGTTAGCATATAGGAGGGTTCTGCAGCAATGTATAAATGGCGTCCGACCAACCGACATCGTGGCACGATGAGCACTCGACGTCTACATATTTGGAGTTCTAGCGCTCGCTTGAGAAGGCAAATGAAGCACCTCAAAGAGACACAGAAGAGGCCGCATCATCGCTTCAGCGAAGTGCAAGCGCGACAGCGGCTATGCGTCCTGATGCCTGTCTAGTGTGGCTCAATTCCGCAATGACCTCGCCTGTATGCTGTCGCTTCAAGTCGTCCCTTCCACTCAGAAAGGTTACACATGGTACAAGGACGCCGTTTCGTGGACATTGCGTCGAAGTCGGCGACAGCCTGTGTTGTGTTCGACGGCAGATATGGCGACAGCGGTGATGGCCACCGCCGAGATCGACACATTGCAGGATGTTCCGCGCGCGAGAGAGAGATGGCCGATACAAATTGGACAGTCGGTGCACATAAATCGAGGACAGCATCGCGTCTCTCGATGTGGACCACGGCTGCTTGTCCCTCATGCTTTCTTCGATGCTTCGCTGCGGACCGTTTAAGATGTCGATGCATGTGCATACAGGTGTCAAGGTAAGCACGTCGAGGTCTTTTTGATGTAAGTCAGAGAGCGTTGCCCTGGATTCGCCCGTTTTCGTCGGAATCGATGTCTTCCTAGCTCGCCTGTTCTCCTGCACCTCGCTCTGCCAGAACCTCCCTCCCCACTGACTTTCTAGATGGTGTCCCGGTCGTCTCATTGTGGCAAGTGTTAGCATATCTGGCGCTTCATTATGTTCCATCATTGAATGGAATCATACTCATATTCTTTTGTCCACCTGACAATCACGGCTCCCGGATTGTAAACTCGCGAAGCCTCACGCTCTTGAACTATTGCTCACGGTCTGGACGACCATGAGAAGCGGCCTGAATATACTTACAGCCCCTTGGTGCGCTTCTGCAGAAAGAACAGCTTTTGTCAAGCGAGAATTGAATATATATGATCACCTTCATGATCACATTGTCTAATAAGACTATACTTCTTCATCTCTCGCCTCTATCTCGGACGCATGGGGATGGGATCCCTGATCAACAGACGGTGTCGGGTGATGGTAACCGGTCTGAATTGTCGATGTGCCAGAACGAATCTCCCTTGCTTCAAAGCGCATCTCGGCATGGGGTGCGTTCTGGGATATAACTTTTCCAATGCTCGTGTCCCATGTGGTCCTCTGGAGCGCTGCCAGAGTAATGACCGCAGTTGGATAGATCCCCTGCTCAAAATAGGATCGAGTGTTTTGTCATTGAAGGAGGCATATTTTACGCACAGAAACTTGTACCATGATCGCTGGAAAGACGTCGCCAAGAGTAATGGTAGTGTTGTTGCCTATGAAGATAATACAAAACCAGCTCGCGAGGCAGAAGATCTGTCGCATCATGCGTCGTGTGAGAGGTACACACGCCGCTAATGTGTTTATCAATGCTCACCCACATCGCACTATAGAGAGTTCCCGATTCGATAAGTAGAACGAGAACAGATCCAACCTGGGATCTCCATTCTGTATTGCTGAGGTGAGTTCTGATCAGGCGACGATGTTGCCTGTGACTAGGTTAATCGCAATCGATATGCATTGCCATTGTCTAGTCACTGACCACGCCTTCACTGCGATGAGCGTAGTAGCGGTGATATTAGTAACCAATGTCGAGCCACAGATCAGAATCAAGTCGAAACCGAGCCCGTCAAAGGGGATCCATATGCCAGCAGCCACTGAAGTGAAGGTCATGTGTAAGTGATGGTAGATTGAAACTACCCACCTACGGGTGGATCCCAAGGCAAAGAGCACAGGAAATATCAAGACTTTCATGTTGCGTTCCCACATAATCCATACCCTCCAGAGTACAATGGCATCGCTCAACGAGTACTGCAAAAATAATCAACGAGTGCCAAAACCGATGAGACCAAAAAACTCACGTTGATAATGGGTAGGTACATATTCGCAAGATATGCCACATTTTCTATCTCATTGTATGGACCCCCAAGCTCTCCCAGGACCGCGTCCAAGTCACCTATCCACTGCAGAACCAGATGACAGGTTGAGACCGCGAACATGATGAACGTTGTCATCCACAGGGTGAGTATTGCTCTTGTGCTGAGGCCTTTACGACTTTGAGGACGTCAGACGATCGCTATATGCCCTCTTCAACGGAGCGACTCACGCGAGAATGTAGGTCGAAACTGCGAACGATAGCATGGAAAGCACTGTGAACCGAATTGGAATCATGGGCAACATGCAATGATGAGCCCACATACCGTAAAGGCCAGTCTCACAAGCAAGAGCAATGATAAGGGGCTTGAGCGTTGCGTATAAATCTTGTGCAGCATCGGAAGACATGACTGGTTACGGAGAGGGATGCCAGTAGGTTAATATTCTGCAGTGGTATATAAAAGGCGTCTGACGAACCGATTGTGTGGCGTGTTCGGAGCTCTAGCGCTCACTTGAGAGGCAACTGAAACACCTAAAAGAGACAACGAAGAGGCCGCATCCCCCCTTCCGCGAAGGGCAGGCGCGCCAGCGGCTATGCGTCCTGATGCTAGTCTAGACTAGCTCAGTTCAGCAAAGACCTCGTCTGCATGCTGCCGCTCTAAGTGAACCCTTCCAATCAGAAAGGGAACGTGATACGGTACAAGGACACTGCTTCGTGGACATTTCATTGAAGCCAGTGACAGCTGTGATGGGGACTACCGAGATTGACAGGTTGCAGGATACTCCGGGCGCGAAAGAAAGATGGCTGATATGAATTGGTGAGTTGGCGCACATAAATCGACGATAACATCGTATCTCTCGACGTGGACCACAATAGGTTTTCCCACGTGCTTTCTTCAATGCTTCGCTGCGGACTGCATTAGCTGTATACACGTACATAGATATCAAAATGGAGGTGCTAGGGTACGTACATCGAGATCTTTTTGATACCAGTCAGAGACGCCTTCCTAGTTCGCCTGTTCTCCTGCACGTCATTCTGCCAGAACTCGCCCCACATCTAACTTTGTCAATGATTTGTCCGGTCGTCTCGTCGTCGCAAGCATATCGTGTGCTTTCGCATCTGACAACATTACTAAATAGAATCATACCTCCTTTGTATTGTCCGTCTTGTGGGCATTGCGCGCAGATTGTAAATTCACGAAGCCTCATGCTCTTGAACGGTTGTGCGCGGTCTCAAGATCTCAACGACCATGAAAAGCGGACTGAAGTTACTCACAGCCCCTTGGTGCACTTCTGAAGAACGAGTTGTTGTTGTCGATCGAGAATCGAATATATATGTTCACCTTCGTGGTCGCATTATCCAACAAGACTACACTTCTCCATCTCTCGCTGCGATCTCGGACGCATCGGCGTGAGGTCCCTCGTCAATAGACGGTGTCGGGTGATGGTAACCGGTCTGAGTTGTCGATGTGCCGGAACGAATCTCCCTTGCTCCAAAGCGTATCTCGGTGTGAGACGCGTTCTGAGACATATCATTTCCAATGCTCATGTCCCAAGTGGTCTCCCGGAGCGCTGCCAAGACGATAACCGCAGTTGGATAGATCCCCTGCTCAAAAGGGTTGAGTTGTTTGTCAATGAGGGAGAGAAGCACAACGCACAGATACTTGTACCGTGATCGCAAGAAGGGTTTCGCCAAGAGCAACGATAGCGTTATCGCTCGATATATTAAACCGAACATAGCACGCGAGGAAGATTATCTGGCGCATCATGCGTGATGTGAGAGGTGCACACGCCGCTAATGCATTTATCAACGCTCACCCATATCACACAGTAAAGAGTCCTGGATTCGACAAGGAGAGCGAGAATAGATAGAACCGGAGATCTATACTCCGTGGTATTGAGGTGAGATCTGAGCAGCCGACGGTGTTGCCTATGACGAGGTTAATTCGAGTAATAGGACTGCGTTCGATGTACACGCTGACCACGCCTTCACCGCGATGAGTGTGGTAGCGATGATATTGGTAGCGAGTGTCGAGGCATAGATGGCATAGAAGGCAATAAGATTCCCGCCGAGAGGGATGGATATACTACCACCCACTGACATGAAGGTCACACTTGAAAGTCGACGAAATGGAACAGGCCACTTACCAATGGATACTAGAGATAATAGCACAGGAAATATCAAGACTTTCACACTGCGTCCCCACATGATCCATACCCTCCAGAGCGCAATTCCATCGCTCATGGCAAACTGCAAAATGATCAACGAGTGTCAAGAACAATGAGACCGAGAGACTGACATTAATCATAGGTAGGTAAAAACTCCCCATGCTTGCGACGAATTCTGCATGGTCATTGTCGGGGGCTGCGGGTTCATTGAATCTTGTGGCTTGATCACCGGCCAAATACCAGAGCTTATCCAGGATGAGGTCCACGCTACCTAGCCACTGCAGAACCAGATGGCAGGTCGAGGCCGCGAGCATGTTAAACGTTGTTATCCAAAGAATAAGGATGGCCCGTGTTTTGAAACCTTTACGACTATGAGGACGTCAGATGATCATTATGCTCCCTCTTAAAATGAGTGACTCACGCGAGAACGTAGGTTGAAGTCGCGAACGATAGTATGGAAAACACTGTGGACCAAATTGAAATCATGGGCAACACGCGATGATGAAGGCACACACCGTAAAAGCCAGTCTCACAAGTAAGAGAGATGATGAAGGACCTGATACATACGTAGTCAAATTGTACAAAGGATGCAGCATCGGAAGACATGACTAGTCACGGAGGGGAGAGCCGTTGGCATATAGGAGGGTTCTGCAGCAATGTATGAACGGAGTCCGACCAACCGATATCGTGGCATGATGAGCACTTGACCCTCGCAAAATCGGAGTTCTGTCGCTTCTTCAAAGCTCGAGTAGTACCTGGAGCACCTAAGGGAGACACGGCCTCATCATCCCTTTACTGAAATGCAGACACGCCAGCGGCTACGTATCCTGATGCAGGTCTCCAAGGAACTCAATCTAGCAGATGAATCAGACAAGGCAGAGCATTGGCTGCCTCACAGTGATCATGCTCCACCCAGCAAGGAGATCCGCGATACAAGGACGCTGAGCATGCATCAAAGACCACGACAATTCATATGGTGGATATGGTGGATATGGCGATAGCAGGAAGTTTGGCTATCCTTGATGAGTGCCCCAGAGATTGACAGATTGCAGGATGCCTCCGCGTGTGAGAGAAAGATGGCTGATTCTAGCTGGATAGTGAGTTCTGGTATGTGTGTATAGATCGAGGACAGCCTCTACTTTATGCATCACGACGGATGGGGCTATCGGAGAGCAGTCAGTGCGCATAGACAAGCAACGGTTCTTACACGAGCGGGTCGAAGAGTGCGAGCAGTGTGTGAGCTTGGTGGACGCCTCAGTCGCATTGAAACTGCCCATATAGCTACTTCTCCGATGGGCCTTTTCCAACCCTCATATGTCGTAGATGTGTCTATCCCTCGAAAGTCTTTATACTTTGAATCTAGCATCACTGTTGCCGAGGACCGAGGTGATTGTGTGAAAGGCGAGGACGAGGGTTACAGCAGTACTACAGCGCACTTCACGGAACGGGAGAGATCGTTGAGAGGCGTATTGTACTGCTCAATGCTTGTCATATACACTGAGCGGCGAGAGGGCAATCAGCATTGGGGAAACACGTCCCAAATCGCAGTAGGACGACGTCACGACTCACTTGAGTCCGCCCAAATCCTCGGCATCTTTACCCAAACGGACAGTTCACTCTGCGTCCAAAATCGATTGATATTCAGATGATATGAGGCTTTCTTGTCTCTCGATGAAAAGACAGTACGAGTACAGAGGAAGATGAGGCAAAGCGACAGTGCAGTAATAGGTGTACCGCGTCGTGGGAATCAAGTTGCAGACTCGCCAAGTCAAATTGTCAGCCTCTGTAGGCCCCGGGAAGCTCCACTAGATGTTTCCCCGAAAGTTACTATTTTTTAGGGCGAAAATGTGACATATTCTTCCCCATTTTTACTATTTGAGGCCGGATTTTGCGAAAATAAACCAAACCTTATCGGTTTTTACTATTTTTGAGGCCCGATCCGGGACTTCCAGGGTAGGTGTTCAGTTAGCCGGATATTACCGTGACGTGTACAC
>CVKZ01000004.1:559206-576872 GCA_001457955.1 Heterobasidion annosum
CAATTGGCGATAATTATCGAGGAGGCATTTCCCTGATGTAGAGGCCTGAATATTCAGAGAGAAAAAACCATAATAAATCAGCTAGTGTTATTTCCTCGAGTAAGATTTTCGAGATTCCGCGAGGCCTATCAGTAGGGCGAGCGTATGTACGCTGAACAAACAATGTGAGGGGCAGAGTGACAAGAGTGGAGAGAGGAAAGGAGAGGATGGTCGGAAAACTTGGACCCACATGTCCCAAAGGGGCAAGTCGGAGAGGCGAGGCGCGATCGGAGTTTGAACAGCGGTCGCGTGTCCGGCCCGCTCTCTCGTCAAGGCCGCAATCACCCCTCCAATTATCGTTCCATGGTTTCGCCCAACATTGGATTATACTTCAGGACCCTTGCAAGTTGGACATAAATAATGCAGGTTCAAATTGGTCCATGAGTCGATGACCAGACCGGAGGCCAATCTGATCTAGGGAGTCGGGACCCTTCAGTGCAAGCCTTAAGGATCAGTCACAGAATAGTCATCGTTTCCTCAAGTAAATGTAGAAGTCCTTGATGTGTCGTGATCATTCAGGACCTCTAACTCTCGGAAGAGGAAGAAACAGGAGCAGGCCTAAGTTGATGTCCAACAGGTCACGAGCTTGACGCGATCACGTGATGAGAACCAAATCGCGGAGCTGGAAATGTTTGTGAACCATGAACACGCTTGGCCTGCGACCACCAAGCCACCGTCAGCCACCATCAACTTCAGCTTGGATCGTGGCGCAGAATTGACACAAAAGAAACGGCACAGAAAGGCCACATTTGGACGCAGTACTTAAAGTTTCCGAGGCTCGTAAGTTTACCCCTCTGACATCCCTTCGTCTCAATTTCCTAACCAAAATATGGTATCCCTACCAATCCCCAGTGGCACCCCCCTAAAGCCCAAGTTTCCTGAACGCTTCACATCTAAGTTTGTTGTAGAACACGAATCCGAATACGATAGACTCGTCAAAGATATGGCGCACGAATTTGTTGGACCCATGCCCGTTGAGGACTTCTTCAAGGCGTTCATGAATCCAGGTCGACCGTACACAGAGCCAAGTCTTCCTAAACAATGGAGAGGGAAATTTCGGGCCAAACTCATCAAAAAACTTGGATTTGAGAATAGTTTTGTGCGCATTGTTTTCTTCTATCGCATCGGAACATGTCTCCTGACATACATATCCATGCTGTAGATCAATGCGGTCAACAGAGCCGAAATATGCCCCGATCTTGTCCTAGTCAACACAACCAAGGAAAGAGACGATCAGTTTTGGCGTAAACCAGACATCACCGTCTACAAACGCCCATACAATGGCCCGCCCACTACGGACTTTGAGCGCATGGAGCTTCACATCGAACGCAAAACTGCAAGCGAAGACCCATTTTCGGACCCAAAGTCGAGAAAATCTCGCCAGGAACACAATTTCGAGCACGACTCCAAGGCCGCCATGAAAAGTCGAGGCCAAATCATCTCCTACACGGCATGTCAATTCGCTTCACAACATCGCTGCTTCACCTTTTCCATCCTCTTTCTCGATGACTATGTTCGATTCATACGTTGGGATCGTGCAGGAGCTATTGTGACGAAGCGCTTTAATTGGAGGGATGACCCGAAGCCACTCGCGAGGTTCCTGTGGCTGTTCAACCACCTCTCCGATGCGGAACGGGGGTATGACACCTCCATATCGAAGCCTACGCCCCGAGAGATTAAGCTGACGAAGAAGAAACTTGACGAGCGTGCGAAAGCATTGGCGAGGGCGAAGGGAGAAACTCCACGTCTCTCTGAGACACGGTATTCGACAGACGACTCGTTTCGCAAGTTCCGTGTGGTGGATGATGACCCTGGGATAAAAGAGGGTGAAGCTAGAGCACGATTCTTCGTTGCTTCTGTGCCCCAATGGCAGAGCGGGAGCCCGGTCGGAAGGGGCACGAAAGGCTACGAGGCGCTAGATCTGAGTTCGGGGGAGTTGGTTTATCTGAAGGATACCTGGCGATATGAAGCGGATAGGATGAAGAAAGAGGGTGACACATATCGGAAGCTCGCGGCGAACGGTGTCTCTCATATCCCCCGTCTTGCATGCGCGGGTGACGTGGAAGAACACCGAACACGCACACACGATTTCGCCGACGAGGACTGGTGCTGCGGAGAGCCAAAGCTGAGGCGACACAGACATTACCGACTGGTATTGAAGGATCTGGGGCGCCCGTTGTCCGAGTTCAATTCGACCAGAGAACTATGTCAAGTCCTTTTAGAGGCAATAATAGGTGCGCTGATCCTTGTGATCGTCTTGAAGTATATGCTCACTTTCGATGTGACCCCTCAGCGCATATGGAGGCATTCAAAGTCGATGTTCTCCATCAGGATATCAGTGGAGGCAACATCTTGATCACAGATGATGGTCACGCCCTCTTGATTGACTGGGAGCTCGCAAAGAGAGTCAGCGAGGAGAAGTCACCTAGGCAAGATTGGCGAACGGTGGGTTCTCACCTCCTTTGGTACCACACTCGACATCTAAGTAGGACATTTTCAGGGTACATGGCAGTTCATTTCAACCGCCATCCTCGAAGAACCTAGAAAGGTCCATGAACTTCGAGACGACCTGGAATCCTTCCTTCATGTTCTCCTCTACCACAGCGTCCGTTATCAATACCACAAGATTCGAAACTTTCCCAGATTAGTGGCAGATTTTTTCGACCAATCATACAACGAAACCAACGGCGAAACCTTGGGCGGACAGTCAAAACGTAGATGGTTCTCTCACCCTTCGTACCCAGACGATTTCTCCAAAACAGACCTCCAGAATTACCTGAGCAAGGCACACTTCGATCTCATCGATAGGCTTCGAGTATTGTTTCGTCCGCTCTATCTTAGGGAGGAAGTTCTTGAAGACATGAACCCCAAACCCGATCCAGTCGCGGCGGCTCAGATCTTAGAATCGTCTGACCGCTTTATCGAGATATTCAAGGAACAGTTGAATAAAGAAGGATGGAAAGTTGGTGATAGGAGCTTCGATATGCTAGCCAGCTTGAAACCAACTAGGACTGGAGCCCGGGGACTCGTTCATGTGTCAACCACAACAATGGCGTTAAAACGGACTTCAGAGAAGGCGGGCCTGGATGAGAGTGCGACGGGTAAGCGGCAGAAGACCATATTACCCTCAAGATCGAGGGTTGAGCGTGTGATGGAGTGAAAGGATTGTATTCTCAAAATCCGGACTTTTTTTTTGCTGTATCGTTGACCGTTTCTGTGGTTACTTAGAAATCTCTCTTATCATGTTTCACCAACTCACCACTTCACTGTATCGCTAGCTCTCGATTTCATCACGTACTATACCCGCTCTCGGTTTCATCACATACTATACCTGCTCTCGATTTCACTAGGCCAGAATATGTCGCTCTCGAATAACACCAGTATTTCTGTGCCATCATACAGCAGCATCGAAAGTGAGTTCTCCGTACCGGGGCACACGCCTTCTGGAGGAAGTCATTGGGTACGACCTCTTTGTCCAAATGGACGCCAATTTGCATGCTACATTGGACGTGCGCTCGACAGATCGACCTTAACTGTGACTAAATCAGGGTCATGCAGCTTGACGAAGGACCGCCCGTTCGTTCTAAGCTTCTGTTTGGAAAGGATCAAAAGAAAGAAGCACGACCGAAGCATCGTCACGATGGAATCTACATGCAGGATTGAATTTTGGAATTTTGGATTGAGCTTGAAGGCGGTGCACAAGGTCGAGCACGAACCCTCGCTACATCTTACTTTGAACCTTACCACCTCGGTCTTGATTGCATGTCCTTTATTTTTTTTTCGTTTCTACGTTCGAAAGGGACCAACTTTTATGGGAACAATGATTGACTCATTATATATTTACACTCAGCTGCCGGATTGTCAGACGGGAAACCATCACCTTCCGCATCTCCTGTTTTCATCGACGTGAGAAGCGTGCTCACACCGGACGACGATATGCGGACAAGAAAACGTACTTCGTTCAACTAGCCATTTCTCGTACCGAACAGGATAATATTCCTTATATGCTCTGCGATAACTTTCTTTCAACATACGCTTCAAAGACCATTCTTTCGGAGAAGTCGCTGCGAGTGCATGCGGATCGTTGCGAAAGTTCTACCGATCGATACCTGCCACCACAAAGGCTAACAAATCTAGTCAGCAATGTCTTTCTGTACGCAAATTCGTCTCAACTGACCTGGCTTC
Organism: Heterobasidion annosum; assembly: GCA_001457955.1. NCBI lineage: Eukaryota > Fungi > Basidiomycota > Agaricomycetes > Russulales > Bondarzewiaceae > Heterobasidion > Heterobasidion annosum. The sequence goes on from CVKZ01000004.1 coordinate 563,431, forward strand.
CACAGGTCAAGGTCCATGCATAGCTCGTATAGTTCTTTGCATCCAAACTCATGGGAATGCGGCTCGACGCTATTCACAACGACATCGATCTTGCGCTCGCACTCTCGTTCCGTGGCCTCATCAAAGCCAATGATCATAGGATAGTCTTTGCAGTCAAGCACATTTCGTTCGGAAACACGATAGTGAGAGACGCCAGCTGATTGTATCTCTACGGAAGCACTCATGATTTAAACCCTTCGACGGACGTTAGAGCCATCTAACAAGGTATTTTTCGAAAAGGAGATCGACATACCTGAAATCGAAGCCCAGGTAAGGAGAATAGTATTCGACATTATCGCCGCAGTAGTCAAGGACGAGACAACCGGTGGAACCTTCATCGTTTTCGCCGACGAAGTACCCATAACATATGGGCACACAGACCCCTTGAAGAGGTTTGACTTTGCTTTGATGGAGCTCAGCCTCGCATTTGAGTATCCTGATTCTTCATGGCGTTTTGATCATATGCAACCTTGCAAGGCACCTATGGCGCGCCCAAGATAATGTACCAGTACTACCAGCTCCGTAACGAGTAAATCAGGGTCGTTACTGCTGTTTGGGTTGTCGTTGCGGAGGATGGATCGTTGATTACCAATTCCAGCTTGTATGGGAGGAAGATATACAGGTATAATGAAGAAGGATGGTACAGGGCTTGTCGCTGCTTGTAGTTTGGATATAGAGAAGAGAGGATATGGGTGTCCGAAGACAGACGCGAGCTACGCGAGATGCGGCCGCCCATAACATTTCCCACACTCCAGTCCGGCGGCCATCATCACTGCATCAAAGCGATCCTGTTTTGAACCACAAGAATTTCATTGGTTTCCTCCACCTGCACTAGCCAAGAATTTTTCACGCCCATCTACTCACTTGCAACGCATCAGCTCCGTCGATTCATCTCTGAAAAGGAAGTTTTTAAGTAGCGTGAATTTCCTGATCGAGAGATGTCATCCTCCTCTGCCTATCCCATGTTGTTTGCATGAGAATCTCCCCTTCGTTCGGCTTTCATGAACGATGATGCTGCCATTCATAAATCGGATTAGAGTACTCAGTATGTGGGACCTTTTCCTCCATTTCCCCTTACTTTCTGTTATCTCTGTTGATGTGTATACCCATGCTTCGACTGTACCTAGGTTTAACCTTTGCTATACCGATTTCAACCTATCAGCACTAAGTTCAGCGTGCAGCAATGAGCGCAGATACTCGCAAGTCGGCGTCTCGGACCACTTGCGATAGTTGGACACCCTTTTCGAGGAATGCTTCTCCTTCCACGCCTTCGAGAGTCGCGTCATGTGAACACTCTCATTCCCTTTTCCGCAATATCCTGCTTCGGGTTGGCGCCTCAGGAATATGATATATAGGTCGTACTGCGCAGACCTCTTTCTAGCATCTGCACCCCCTTCATCATGTCAGCCAGCAATGGGACCACGATTTTGCATGTCGGGCCTGATGGGCAAATCCTTCACCTTGAACTACAGGAGGTGAAAGTCAGCGTGCTTGTAGTGGATGGTGAGCAGCCTGAGTATCGAGGCACCGGAGGTATATCGAAGCTGACGAACTCATGTCATTGAAGTATCTGCACAGATGACCGTGTCGCACGTATTCTATAATCCATTGGAGGATGATACAGGTTGGTGTAGTTACCCGTCTAGACATGCGGCACGCCGCGACTGGACTTTAAGCAAATGAAATAAGAATAATGATAACCATATAGGTCGGGCGAAGTATATATTTCCCAAACCTGCATCCGCAGCCGTTTGCGCATTCGAGATGGAGTCGGAGGATGGACGGGTAATAATGGGCGAAGTAAAGGAGGCAGCTGAGGCATCCAGCATGTACACAGCTGCTGTCGAACAAGGTAAAGTTGCGGGGCTGGTGGAATATGCTACGGGGGATGGTGAGCAAGTGACGCCCATCGGACAGCGCATCAACATATTTACACTGACCAACACCTCCAGTATTCACGATCTCTGTTGGATCTATTCCTGCCAAGACTCAAGTGACGACGAGGCTCACGGTGCGTCATCCTAGTCTTCATTGTCCGTAGGACTTCACCAACGAGTTTGTGTATTAGTGTGTCATGAATCTTATGAGCAATGATCACCCGAACGAAATTCGCCTTCAGATTCCTATGGCGATAGGCCCGCAGCGTTACGGCACACTGCCAGCTGGAATGGTTGATGCGGCCTCTGCGACACAAGCCACTCGCTTAAGTATCACGACGAAGATACAGACGAGCGGAGTCATTCGCCCGGAAGACGTGACGAGCCCGAGTCACGGAAGTGCCGTCCGTGTGTCCGCGTATCGAACGCATCGGCAGGAAAAGTCAGAGCGCCGCATGGTAGCGCGCTTTCGCTCCTCGACGTTCCTTGCGCAGGATTTCGCGCTGGTGATTAAAGCGCAAGGCCTTGACTTGCCACGATGCTTTTTCGAGTCTGATCCTGACGGCAAGGGCACCATCGCGTTGCACCTTGTCGTTGTTCCAAAATTCAAAATCCCACCGATGCCCGCGCAAGAATTTCTTTTTCTGGTCGACAGAAGCGGGAGTATGGGAGGCGATAGAATTGCAACTGCTAAAAACACTTTGATGGTGCTTTTGCCAGCCTTGCCCAACAATGGAACCAAGTTCAACATCTACAGCTTCGGCACCCGTTGTGACTCGCTGTGGCCTCAAAGCGTTACATATGATCAGGCAACGTTGCACAATGCGGTGAGTTCACTCATTATCAGTATCATCTTGACCTTTTTTCAAATAGAGTGCAGATCAGTCGCGTCGGAACGATGGGATCAGACTACGGTGGTACAGAGATAGCATCAGCGTTGATGCATGTCTTCGCAAAAAAAGACAAGACAATGCCCACTGTTGTGTTTGTGCTCACAGACGGTGATGTACGTGCGAAGATTATCCAGGATAATATACAAGGCTCACTCAAACTCATAGGCGTATGAGATCGATTTTACTGCCGACATTGTCTCACAAGCGGTGGCGGCGGCAACATCGAAAGCCCCTCTTCGCGTCTTCACTTTGGGTATCGGTATCACTGCCTCCAGTGCCATGTGCGAAGCCATCGCGAGAAGCGGCAATGGAGAGTGCCTGATGGCCATCAACACAGCAGAAATTATAGGCAAATGCGCTCGCCTCGTTCGTCTAGGCCGATCTTCGTGCGTCAACGACGTCACCATCGATTGGGGCATCGCCACGACCGACTTCCAACAACCTGATCCTGCCGCGCCGAGCGAGACAGTCGCAGGCATCGAGCTATCACCGCCTGATGCTATACAACAGACCCCGCCTAGCGTCGACAAGGTCTACGATAACGAGCGATTCCGCCTCACAGCAATCATCAAGACCGAGCGCATTCCAGACCAGGTCATTCTCAGCGGCCGCGTCGATGGCTACGACGAAGTATTCAATCTTCTTGTTAAAGTTAGCCAGGTCAGGTTTCCGCACACGGCGTCTGGCGTGTCTCTTCTGCACACGCTCGCGGCAAAGTCCTTGATCCAGGATCTGCAGGAGCACAGAGGACCTCGCCCAACTGCACTTGGGGTCGCATCAGAGGAGCAGATCACGAAGGCTGCGGTCGTACGTCTCGGGGTGCGTTATCAGCTCGTCAGCGAGTACACCTCGTTTGTCGCGGTTGATGAAGAGGAGAGGAACCGCCGCATGGAGAGGGAGCGGCAGGAGCGGCGCCAGAGACAGCAAGCGGTGAGAGACGTTAATGATCAGAGCGCGCAGTCTGGGAGGCCAGGGAACGACGCTGCATCTCCCGCAACCACTACCAGCAGTTGGGGTCAGCTATTACAAGATAACATTGGCAGCATCCTCAACGCGTTTACATGGATCCTCGGCTATGCGAGTCCATCCACGACTGGCGGGCCGCCCAGACGCTCCAGGTCGCCAAGTCCCGCTCACAGCTCGGACGGCGACGGCAGCTCGGACGAACTTGATTTAGACCAAGAAGGCGACCGCGACGACGGATTTGACAGCACGGCGACGTTCTCGACGATGAGCACTCTGGAGAGCTACGACTCCGACGCCCCTCCGCCAAGACGGCGGCGCCCCAGGAGAGAGCCGCGCCGGCGGAGCCCCTCGCCCGCCGTCAGGCCGAAGTCGCCACCGCCCACAGATGCGACAGAGCCAACGCCAGGCCCACAGGCCGACATTAGGCGCGTGGTCGCGCTCGCGAGGCTCCAGCTGTTTGATGGCTCGTTCAAGCCGGACGGCGCGTTTGAGAGCGTCGTCGGGCGCCGCGCCATGACACAGCCTGCCGGGCTCCAAGTCGATGCGCAGGTCTGGGCGACGGCGGTGGCCGCTGCTTTCTACGAGAGGAGCCTGGTCGGAGAGAAGGAGCTGCTGGAAGGTGTCATGCTCAAAATCTTGGAATATGTCGTGAACCAGGGGATGACTAGGACCGAGTTTGAAGGATTGGTGAGGCAAGGGAAGGCGTTGCTTGATTGAAACGGACCTTAGAAGACCGTGCACGTTGAAGCATGTATCCGTATGTTTGTGTCTTTGGAGGATATGTTGTTTACAGTTTCGATATCGATATCCGATGGACGGCGCTCAAGATCTGCAATCAGTGCCGTCCAGGCTGTGAAGCCAACCATGCTGTGGCCTTGTCACCTCAGCACCTGCGCAAGCAGCACTGCGAATCACAGTAGCGGCCGTTCAAACTATTTGAAGGGCATCGCAGTGATCGAAAGCCTCGAGTTATATCAGGTGCCTACATATCGTGAATACCGATAAACCAACGTAAAAAATAAATTGGCGAATTCTGATTTCTTGATACTGTAAACAAACTAGGATCCTCAGTAAAGCTAAAACGTGCATCGTACATACCAGGAAACGTAAGGCGACATGAAGAGAGAGATAAGAATGTATTTACTTGTATGGGAATACAAAGCATGAAAGCAGACGGCGAATGCGAAGAGGGGATGGAGATGGGATGAAAACGGAGGTCTACGTAAAAGAGGAGCACACAGATTGGCGTAGCGAGAGGAGTGAATGGATAGACGAGTAATAATGAACACTCAGGGAATGATGTCTTCCAGCTCTCCCTCACGCACACGAATCTCGACGACTTCGACTTCGTATTCATTGTACGAGGTGTTGGCAGAAGATGCGGAGGTGGAGATGAAGCCCATGGAGTTGGGAGGCGAAGTCGAGGCTATGTCTAGATTCAGCGGCATGGAGGAGAGCGGGAGGAAGGAACACAGGCGGAAATTTCAGCGAGGACGATAAACATAAGTCAGTAGTTTGCGATTGAAGAGATGAATACGAACATCGGTCCTTGATGTATGGCGGGACGAATAGATCCTGGTCGAGTGAGATAGGGGTCAGCAACACTTGAGACACTGTTCAAGAATAAATGGATGCAGAGCGACACCGACTTGGTTCCAGACAAAGCCCTGGCTCTTCTGAATGGTCAAGATTGGACGGAGGGTGATGACGGGATGGCGTCTCTGCTTCTCGCGGCGGCGAGCTGCACGTCCGCTGGGAGAGCGGAGGACGTCCTGCTCAGGCTCGATAGCACGCTGCTTGCCCTTGCTCTTGGCCTTGACGCGCTCATGAGCCTTCTTCTCAGCGTCACCGGCTTCGTCGACGTCCATGCTCTCTACGTCTGTTGCGCCGTGGCCGACGGCCACATAGTCCTCTCCGTCCTCGGAGCACGAATGCTCATCGTCATCGTCATCGTCATCGTGCTTGTGGTCGTGCGCACACTCATCGTCGTCGTCGTCACACGAGTCTGAGTCAGAGCAGCTGAACTCGCCACCGTAGTCCGAGTTGATCTGCTCGTAGCAGGCCCACGTCGGCGGAGACGGCGCGCGCCCGAGGGTGCGTCTGCGGAAGAAGTATGGCGAGGGAGCCCGGGGGTATGTGGGCGTGGGGGCTGCGGGCGCTGAGCTCATGATATTCTCGCTGACGAGCACTTATGTGTGTGTGTATGTGAATTGAATTGTTTGCTCGGAAACTCTCGGTAGAGGGCTTGCTATACTGGGTTGAGCCCGAGAGCGGCGGCGACGGCGACAAAGGGCTTAATGTCGGAGATGATGGGCGTTGGAAGGAAAGAGGTTGGGCAAGGGTTCCGCTTCGTGACTCCGAGTTGCGGGTTGTTTGTGGCGGAAACGCCTGGACTGGCACTGCACCACGCCGTAGCAGCCAGGCAGAACATCCCAATCTCATACAAACCCTCTCAACGCAGCCATCCTCGACCCAAACAAAGGCGCATTAATGGGTGAATGGCGTCCCATATGAATTATGATTGCGTGTGTAGGTACCCCGAATTACGGCTCGCGCTCAGTGCCAGACGCCAATGTCAGATAATGATGTCCTTTGCATCTCCTTTAGATGGGTTCATAACGCCATTGGACCGTTGAGGATGACGGGGCGCTATCTTCTCCGATAGATCTAGTGATGGAGTAATGCCTGTCGAGTTTGGCATAGGTCAATCAAACTCATAAATGCACGAGCATGTACGAGATATGTTTATTTGCGACAGCTAGAGGGATCCATCTGACCTCTCTTCACCTTGAATTCATGGATGACGCGGTCGCAATGTCATCTCACAAACCCATATGGCCTTGGTGAGCTTTTCCTACTTGAAAAATGTCCCAAGTCGCTCATCTTGCTTCATCAATGCATGAATGCTATCAATATTGTCCCCGTCCGTGGTCTAGTCAAGAGGAATGATGTCGATGTTCCTCCTCTGATTCGACACAAGCTTTTCGCATTCGATTGAAATATTCACCCCAAGAGCCGAAATACCTCTCACTTTCCATGCTAGGGGATCTCGAGATCATGATTCCCCTCAGAGATGCAGTAGGACTTCTCGAGTTCGGGCCTCGAATTTGCAGTCGACGATTCTGTTCCGCCCATAGTAACGCCTGCCACTTCTACCGGGTCAGCAATTTTGTTCCATCTCTGTCGATGAGACGGCAGCGATGGTGACAGAACGAGGTGTAGCTCTATAACGCCATCCAGATATTGCAAAGCTCTTTCATAACCCGATGTTACGGTCTGATTGATGCGTCTTTGGACTGGACCGATTACGTCTGTAGTCAAGCCGAGCAACCTTGACGGGAATATAAGAACGACAACCCGACAAACCAAATTACATCGTCATATTGCTCTAGGAGCGACTGTCGACCAACTGTTTGCCCTATGAGGAGTCCATGCCCAAGGCTGACAGGTGAGTTATGCATTTGTGGCTATTGCGTCCACTGAACTTCTGGACTTACTGGTTTGTGTTCTACCTCCGTCAATTGACAATCAGGACGGAACTTTCTCAGCTGTGTGAAGAGATATCTGAGTTCTGCGTGGACCGTTTGATCATCGGATACGACAGCATAAACCGCGGCACTACATACGGATATCCGAAGACCACGTCAAAGGTTGAAGCTTGAAATCCAACGGCAATCCTCGTTTCAATCAGACTTGTAATGAGGGATGCATGAAATGTTTTGTTAGGGACTCGAGGAATTGTGTGTGGGAAGAGTAGTCCCGTGGGCTAGTGGAGAGAGACTACAATCTATGCAGTCAAAGTCTGAGGTAAGCTCTCAGCTGGGTGAGAGTCCCTGATTATACTTGTAATTTTGCTATATACCGACGCAGACATCCTAAAGCTGGCGGACTCAGGTGGAATGCTGTCAAAAGTGCATTGCGTTCCGTGGCCAAATTCCCCCCATATTTGTGATAAACCCACAAGCGCCCAAGTATTGGTCCCAATATATGTGCATATCTGCCTCAATTCATGCCACATTTAGTGCCTAATGAAGCTCCGCTGAGTCACCCAAACTCAGCTTCCTTTCCTGGTTACTTCTGTCGCCTATGTCTGTCAACTTCCCCAATTTATTGTCCTGCTTCAAAGGCTTTAGTAGCTCCAAGGGTGAGGCAGGACCAACAGAGGGAAAATGCGTATTTTGCAACATCACTAGCAAAAATGGATTCAACATTGTTTGGGAGGTGAGGAGGCCAAGGCGTTCCTGTGCATTGCAATCTAAGCGCGTCTCATTCATGATCCAGGACGAGAAATACGTCGTGATTCGAGACCGTAGGCCTGCTGCATTGCATCATATGCTTGTGATACCCCGGAGACACGTAGGTTTGGACTGAGATCTATTTTGTGTTTCGTTCAAACCGGGGGCTGATTGACAGCCTAGAAAGTGTTAAGGATCTCAGCAAGTCTGACGTGACCATGGGTTTGCGTCTTCTTTTCTTAGTCGTGAGGAATTTTTGGAAAGCTAAATGGACGATAGTCAAGGACATGGAAAAGATAGGCCATGAACAGCTGGACAAGCTACAGGTCTCTCCAACGATGCGGCGGTAGGTCATATCTCGTCACCACGTTTGCCGCCGGCTTCATTGTCTTATTTTGTGTAGATTAGGCTTCCACATACCTCCTTTCAACAGCGTAAACCATCTTCATCTGCACGTTATGGCATTACCCTTCAAGTCTTTGATTCGCAAGGCAAAATATCCCTGGATCAAAGGCGGCGATGGTCATGAGAAAGGATGGACTTGGTTTGCAGAAATTGGCCAGACTGTTCGAATCTTAGAGAAAGGTGGCCGGGTTACTGTGGGAGCCGTTTAGGTTGCATCGCCTTCTCCTTCCATAAAGGTACGAGTGGTAGAATGAATCCGCGTCTGTATGTACTTATCTATCTTGCAGACTGGATTGTTGTGTAGATCGTCGCTTGAGTGTTTAGGATCATATTCCTTTTTTGTGCAGACTTCAGTTTATACAAAGCTCGGCCAGACATTTAAGGCTACATGTCATTGCGACAGCTACCGCCCGCACCCCGTGCCTGGTAACTTTGTGGGATATGGAGCGGATATGGCATTGACTTTTATGTCACAAAGCATGCGTCCCCGTTATCCCCAAGCAGCTTTCTTCACACATCATATGACCATTCCATGAGTTCCAAGGCCACGACGCTGGATCACCGGGTGTCCTGCGTGTGCGTGTGTTGAGAACTAATCTAAACACTTTAGGAAACAGATCGACCTTTATGGACCTCTTCTTCTATTCTATCATCATGCCGGCACCCTCTATCTTCACGCTCGGCGCAACTGGATACCTGGGCTCGGAATTCCTTCTTCGCTTCGCCCAGGAGCACCCCTCATTCCCCGTGGCCGCACTCTTACGCAACGCGACGCCAGAACGTGTAGCCCTTATCAACGCTATCCATCCCAACGTCCGGATCCTGGAAGGCTCGCTCGACGATGGCCCAATCATCCAGCACGAAAAGGAACGTGCAGATGTCATTATCAATTCCGCGAGCTCAGACCACTGGCATATCGTCAGATGTGAGCGCCTTCGACATGCAATTCAGGTCAACTGACGCGCTCGACGCGTTGGTAGCGACGCTGGCCGGGCTGGTGAGGTACTCTGCCCGCAAGCCTGGAAGACCGCCCCTGTACATTCATGTAGGCTACGGCGTCATTGTCGACGAAGCACGCGGGCAGGCCGTAGACTCGGTCAAGGAGTGGGTCAGATATTGGCCTGGACTTGAAGAGTGCGCCAGCTGGACACTTGTGTCTGTCTGTTGCACGTTCGTGACGAGAGCATCCGGTTAGTAGTCGTCCTCCTACGAACACGCATCTGGAGTCAGATATCCCCATAAGACATGAGTTCAATTCGCATGTCTCTGTAGACCTCCTAATCTCGGACTCTATTTTTGTCAGATAGTGGAGGCAGGACCTCGGGAGGACAACCCTGTCCGCACGCTAATCAAATATCCCGCGAAGTTCATCCTCGCGTTTCGTGCGCGTCTGACGTGCGCTGATTCTGTACAATGCGAAAACACAGATCTATGGAGTGGGCGAAGGTGGGCGGTGTGATATCTTGAATTCGACCCTGAAGCTGACGGTGGACGTCATGCCACACAGGCATCCATTAAACTAGGACGCGGCTGGGCATCTTTCTGGACGGGAACAGATAGGTCGGCCTCGCCGGCACCTGGGGCCCCGGAGCCAACTTGTCGAACAACATACACGTCAAAATTGTCGCCTCTGCGATGTTGAGCGTGTTCGAAGCCGCTCTTGAACCCAGCGCCGATGAAAGGCACGGAAGGCCTTTGTGAGTCCTTCTTTACTTTGCGTGCCTCGGAACGGACATCGGAGCTTACAGACTTTGCGTGCATCCCGCCGCGGCTGAGATACTTTTCGCCAGGTCATGTTCGACAAAGGCATCCAGAGACACGCCTGATGCCCACGGCAATCTTCGACCCTCTCGGACACTATGCGCCCCTTCGTTCAATAGGCTATTCTCCCTGTAACGATGCTCGGTCGTGCGTGCCCATGCAGATGGCCAGTCGTTGCTTGGCGGCCACCAGTTTTCCAGTCCAGACAGGCTCACGCGGCTCGGGAGGAGCCCCTCTCTCTTAGGGTCGTTCCCAGCCGCGATCAAACACGCCCCGGCATTGAAAACGAACACACAGCAGGATTTTTATGTGATTTTATTAGCATTATGCTTTTGGGTCTGTACATGACGGAGACTAGCTACGAATTATCTGTGGGAGAGGGTGCATAATGGGCGACAGGACCTAGTACTTCAATGTGTTCGGGAAGTAAAATAGTTATGTACTGAACAAAGCGGGATAACGGGGTGGTGGAAAGCAACGACGAGCATCGGCACGACCAAAACAAAACAAGGGGAGGGGGACAGACAAAACGATAAACAGAACGGGGTAGAAGCTACAAGAATAAAGCAAAAGCGAGAGATGACTCTTCATAGCAGAAGCGAAAGCGTCGACATCGAGTAGATATTACGGGTACCGGTGTGAGTGCGGGGCACTGGGCACTAGGACCCGCTGCGCCGCATTCTCCGGGACCGAGCGCGCGTGTGTATAGCGATGTATGTGTGACAAGACGGGATGGGACGGGACGATACGGGACGGGACGTGCTGAGATGGGGGTCTGCGACAACAGTATTCGATGAACAGGACACACGACAACAGAGCAAGATGGACGACGAGATGAGATGAAGACGACACGAGCATGAGAAAGATGAGCAAAGTGAGATATAGCGACGACGAAGGACAGCAGAACGAAAAGACGGGATCGAAGAAAGCGAGAGCGAGATAGATGGGTAGAGATAGATCGACGGCGCCGAGGCAATTACGATAGCGAAGGACACGGACGCGAGCCGTGCGCGTCCGATACGATATGATTTCGGTTCTGTCAAAACAAAAGCATCAGCATCAGTACGTGCCCGATACGATTCATGAGCAAGAACGCACCAAAAAAAACAGCAAGAAAAACAAGAAAAACAAGATCCTAGATGCACCTGTCCAGCATAGACGAGGTTCACTCCTAAGACTCACTCCCACTGCTACTCCCGCTCCCACTCCCGCTCCCCTCCCGCTCCCGCTCCTTCCCCTTCTCTTTCCCCTTCCCCTCCCCCGTATCCTCCTCATCGTCCCCCCCAAACTTCGCCAACCACGACACGCGCGGCGGCGCAGGCCCAACGACGCGCGCTGTCGTGATCCCGCCGTCGTTGACGTACTCCAGCCCAGGGCGCAGCGGCGGCGGCACGAAGCGCCCCCGCTTGCGCGGCGCCGGCGCCGGCTGTTTAGGGCGGGCGCGCGCAGGGGCGAAGCGCGGCGCCGGCGGGGCGTCGTCGATCAGGATCGCGGTGTCCGCAGACGCGCCGCGCTCCGGGCTGCGCTCGGTGCGCAGCGCGGGGATGTTGCCCATGCCCATGCCTCCGCCCATGCCCATGTTCATGCCCATATTCATGCCCATGCCCATGCCCGCGCCGAACCCTGCCTGCGCGAACCGGCCAAGGGCGGCAGACTCAGGCTCCGGCGACTCGGAGTGGGACGTCGAGAACGAGCTGATGGGCGGGAGCGGCCCGCCGACGTAGCGCTGGCGCTGGCGCTGCTGTCCCTGCCCTTGCCCCAGTCCCTGCCCTCGTGCTTGACCTAGTCCTTGTCCCTGTCCTTGTCCCTGTCCTTGACCTTGCGATTGAACCTGTCCTTGACCTTGCGATTGACCCTGAGATTGACCCAGGCCCAGTCCTTGCCCCTGCGTATAATGCTGGTGGTAGAACTGCAGCCCGGGCGACGCGAGCTCAGGAAGGACGTGCATAATAGGCAGCGCGATCGGCTGCGGCCCCGCACCGCGGGATGCAGCAGCTGTGGGGGCGGCGGCGGCGCTGTGGACGCCGGGAAGAGCGGTGGACGAGCGCCACGCGGCGCCGGCGGACGAGGTGGAGGGCGGGGAGAACGACGGCCCGGACGAGGAGAACGAGGAGAACGAGGTAGACGTGGAGGGGTGCGAGCCCGTTGCCGTAGTGTTGTTGAACGAGGACGCGGTCGAAGACGGCGCGGAGCTGGGGCCGAACGGGTTGGTGGTGGTGGCGGCGGAGGGCTCCCCGAGCGCGCTGCCGCGCGGGCGGAGGGAGGGGGCGTGCGACCGGGACGGGCGACGGGCGCCTGCACCCGCGAACTGGCCTCCATCCGCCGCACCACCACTACGGGAAGAAGCGGGGAAGAGCGCGTCGTACCCGTGGTTGCCTTCGTCAAACCCAAACTCGTCGTCGTCATCATATTCGTCCACGTCGTCCACGTCGTCCACCGCGCGGCGGCGCTTGCGCCCCGCCAGGGCGTAGCTCTCGCGCTGGGTGCCCTGCTGCTGCTGCTGTGAGAGGCCGTGCGCGTGCGCCTGGGGGAGCTGGAACTCGAATTGCGGGTGCGCGTGGGCGGCGTCCAGCTGCTGCTGCTGGTGCTGCGCGGCGAGCTGCGCCTTGGTGGGTTTCTTCTTGCGCCTGCGCTCGCGCTTGTTGCCCTCGCCCTGCGTGAGGTCTATCATCCAGTAGTTGCCCTTGCCGGGCTCCGTGATGGGGCGCTGCACCCTGAGGAAGCACTTGCGGAGCGACAGGTTGTGCCGGATCGAGTTCTGCACAAGCGCAAGCGTTTTCCAGTCAGCGCCAACACACAGCAGCAGACTAGAGGGAGGGGGAGAGCGGGGACTCGCCTTCCAGGAGGGCTCGGACGCGCGCGCGCGGTACCACTCGAAGCGGTCCTCGATCGCGCCGTAGATCTCCTGCAGCGTGAGGCGCTGGTGCGCGCTGCCGTGGATGGCGAGCTTGATGAGCGTCGGGAGCGGGTAGTTCGGCTTTGCGCCCGGGGGCGGGTCCGCGAGGGTGTGCAGGCCCAGCGCGGCGGTGTCGGTCGGGGCGACGCCGAGGAGCGAGCGCAGGTGCGGGGCGGCGTCGGGGAGGACGGGGATGCCGGGGAAGGCGGCGTCCATGAGCGTCGGGGGCGCATTGGCGGTGGTGGCGCCGGTGGGGAGGGGGGCCACGGGGAGTGGGGCGTGTGGCGCCGGGGAGAGGGACGCAGAGGTGGACGAGGAGGGGGCGAGGGGCTGGGAGGCGTTCGGGGAGTGGAGCGCGAGCGAGGGGCCT